>JAJHUR010136772.1:0-30255 GCA_027495735.1 Lutjanus campechanus
ACAGATCTTCCCTTTGCTGGCGTAGTTCAACATATCTCACCCTTGTCTACTGCTTGCATTCTTATTTTTCCAACCACCTCTTTTCGAGTTAGAGATAAATTCTTGTTGCTGGAAAGCGGAGCTATATGGGTGCACTTTCACATGTTATTTGACATTTTCTTTCCTCTTAAACCTGTAGCTCCCCAAATCCATCTCAGAGGAGAATACTGCCATGATAACCGGTCGTAAGACTTGTGATAACCTACTTAACTCTTGTCTGGCTTCAGTTATCAGGTATAGATTGTGGTGGTTCTCATCACGAAAAACATATGATCCACTTCCTAACTGCTGTTTCTGAGTGTCTCCCTGTGAGCGTGTTTCACAGTAATATGTGAACAGCAAAGTGAATGTAATCAGCATTCAAAGACAAGGTGAGGACCGGGGTCGTGCTGTTATCAATGTGGAAAAACAGTGATCGATTAATTATGTATGCAGCAGACACTGTGCCCATTATGACAGTGGTAAATTAAGTGTCACCTTCTGTGACCCTATCCATATCCAAGGAGAATATGTTTGCACTGAAAAAGCTCCACTGACATCCTGTTCAAGAAAAGGCTATTCATACGTCAGGACAAAAAGATGGAGAATATCATTAATCAGCTTTGCATTAAGATGTGTTTGATCTTATATCATTACCACAATCATGATGCAATCAATGCCTGTAGCTACACACTCATTACATCATTGCAGGGGCTGAGTATTGTTTAAAAAATTACATTGCCACTACCAATACCTGCACCCGTAAAGTGATACCAATGCCAGCAGAGTACCTCTTTTTTTCAACTTTATTTGAGACCCATCATGTGAATGGAAGCATTTCTGAAATAGTCCTGCCGTATTTTACGCGGTATTAAGTAAAGTAGCAAGTTATGAGCAAGTTACTTATTAAAGAGAGGCTGGGAGGGAAGTGTTATTCGATGAGGGGTGGAGTCCATCACCCAGTTGTTGGATATAAAACTCTGATGTTACCTACCTGAGCATAATTTGATGTTTATGCTATGTATACTTCCTAGGGTGTTATGTTTTTTTTGTGTTTTGTGTTGATTTGAATTTTATTGCTGGATTTTTTTTTTCAGTTGTTAAAACAGTGAAGAAAAATACAAAAGATTTAGTAAACCCTGAAAGAAGACATGCCATTCATGTGATTGATGTAGCTAATATTTTATTGTAAATGTCTGATAATAATTAAATAATAATAAGTTTTAAAAAAAATAGCCATACTTTTAAAATTGTGGCACTCTGAACTGCCAACTCCATCAAATACACCGTACTCGACTTCACCACACCACAGATTGTATGGGTTGTAGCTGCTGCGGTAGTGGACCAATCACACGTTGCATTAAATTGAAGACTGCTTGAAGTGATTGGCTGCATGTAAAACTATACAACTAGCAATTTTTTTCTAGATCTAGACACAAAAACATACAATAAGGTAGGGCTGCCCCCTAATGATTGACTTAACTGTTGGTGAGAAGTGTGTTAGTCAACCAAGTTTGCAGAGTCGCAGAAAAAAAACTCTCCTCGCCATTAGGCCTTCTGCCACTAACTGTGCTGTAGCTGCCATTTGCTAGGTAGCTCAATCAGGGGCCCTATTTAACTGAGTCACAGCCTCCAAGACTGACGGACAGCAGTTCGGCAAACAGCAATGCAGTACAGAGGTGGTTTAACATTACTGCGGCTCTGCCTGTCCAGACTCAAATGCAACCCCGGAGTTTTAACACAGAAATTTGCCCAGCAACATCTCCAAATGTTTTGTAAAATGCCAGGGCAGTGTGGACACTTGCTGTAAACATAACAAGATGTATGCATGGTTTGGTTGCAGCCTTGAGTCATCAACGTGACTATATCAGCAACATTGGCCTGAAAGGTGTATCCGTGTTGCCCCCACACTCGACTATTCCCATGTTTACACAGCGTGAGTAATGCCGTACTACCAGTTTCAGCTCGTGTTGTCTGAGCACTACATGGGTCATCTCCCTTGGAAGTTGTGGGTTAGGTAATGGACGCCATGTTAACCTTACTGCACCCAGAGATATACGCTCTGAGAGTGTCCGATCATGGGCGCCATTATTGCCATATTGAGTTCATGATCGCTGAGTCCGACCGCGCTGTAATAAAGGGTTCATGTGCTGTCTTTGCAGTGTTTCTAAAGCGTCTCCAGGCAGAGAAAAGCTGGTGCCCTTTTATTCGCCTCTGGGACAGATCAGCTTACGGAAGAGAAGAGGGCAGACATTAGTCACTGTTTTCCTGTAATACACTCACATACACACACACACACACACAGAAGAAACAGAGAGAGGTATCTTGGGTATACCCAGACATATGCTTGCACATCATTATCACCCACGCACACGCTTGCATATAAAGATTTATGTAACCATTCACAAAGCTAAAACCCCAGCAGACACACAAACACGATCATGCCAGCATCCCGTATGGAAACCTTAGAGGGGATTACTGTAAGTGCACTGGTAGGAGAGGTATGTTGCTGCGTCTCTGGAGAATCTTCCCCCTTGAGCCGCTGATGTCTTTGATACCACATCTGACTGTGCTCTCCGTGTCTCTGTTGCCGTCCCAGTGAGACTCCACCAGCTGGCCGCCTGCCTGGGCCTGCCATCCCAGGAGAGGTGAAATGAGCGCTGGGAGGAGCAGGAGGTGAAAGACAGTAGATAGACATCACCGGGACGAGGACGGGAGAGAGGCTACAGCCCGGGGCAATCTATTTCTGAGCCTCTCCGGTCCCGTAAAAAACTGCAGCAAATCCTGCACTTTAGCAGCAATATCAATACGCCGACTTCACATCACATCAATGTAGTCTCACATCGTAACATGATATCATATCCAGAGCTGCAGATTGATCACTCAGCTCACACTGGAGATGGATAGAAGCAGAGCTCAGGAAATTGACTTAGCAAACGCAGTAATGATACTTCCTTCCTGCCATCCTACATTAGGACTGTCAAAATCAGATGGTTAGGATACGGTGTATTTTAACTTTTTTTTTTGTAACAGTGCTAGAGCTGTAGCTAATGATTATTTCCTTTGTTCACTGACCTATTAATTGATCTGTCTGTGAAGATTCTCGGTCAGCTGGACTTGTGGTAGATTATTTAAAAGACCAGTGTGTAGGATTTAGTGGCATCTAGTGGTGAGCTTGTAGATTGCAACCGTGTCTCACCCCCTCCCCCTGATATCGACATATCAATATCAGATTTTTTTAAACCTCAATTTTACTCTTACTTAATATCAGTATTGCTTCGGCCTCAAAAATCCAGTATCAGTTGGGCCTTCTCTTCTCTTCCTATTCTCCATTTTGTCTTTTTTATGTCTTACTCACATCTTTTAGTACTCTTCACTGCAGTGTGCAGTTCAGAGCAGAGTTCAGTGTGGTTGGAGTCAAAGGTCAAACGCAATTACGTCATCAATCAGGTGACCAAACCTCCTGGGCTTCAGTGAGTGGATCCTGCATGATTTTCTCATATAATGGTTGTGTTTATTCTCTCTATCACTGGCCTATGTGGCCCAACAACAACCCACTGAGAATCTTCTCCAGATTAGTCACTCTGGGCCTGTCTATAAGAGGAGATTACTGATCTTTAAAGTGGCTTTAATCAATATTTTTATATTAACAATGGATTCTTATTACTACCCCTTAGCTCAAAGATGTGATTTACCATCCTTTAGTATATATATATATATTTATATATATGTATTTCGCATATATTTAACTTCTGTTTTGGTTCACTGTCACTGCTCTCATCAGAGTTATTTCCTGATGCAGCTGAATGCTTTTTCAAGCTAAAAATCTCTGATTTGAATTTATTAAAGGATAACCCCTTGAGATGTAGCATCTCATTTTCGAGGGGGTCCTATAAACACAAATACAGAAAAAAAGACAGGCATACAAACAAAACAGGCTTACATAACAAACATACACAGCAAATACACACAATACACAAAGTCCTGCTCATCCTCTCCCCAACCCATTGTCACTGACCTTCTGAGCTCCAAACAAGAGCTTCCAGCTATCAATGAATCATCGACTGATATGGTTCATGGGAAAAAAAAAAAAATTATTGCCTTTGCAATTTTCCATATTTTACAGAAATTTTCAAGTTGACATCTTTCATTTGTCTGTTTTGTCCAAAACCCAAAGATATTCCATTTTAAAATTATATAAAATAGAATAACACCCTTAAATCTTGAACCAGTGAATGTTTGGCATTTTTAGCTTGACAAAAGACTAAACGAATAATAAAAATTGTTGATTAATTTTCAGTCAGTATACCAATCAATTAATCGATTAATTGTTTCAGTATTAGATGCTTCTGGAAGAGGAAATTCTAATTTTAAAAAACCTCTACTGTGATCCAAACATGACATGACAGTAAGTCTGAGACTAGACTCTGGGTCTGGTGTAACAGAGAGAAGAAATGTGTCTGTGAGGTGAACAGAAGGTCAGGGGTCACCGGCTGGAATGCTGCATTCCCGTCATCTTCCAGGTGTGCTGGGTGACTAACATTGTTAATGACCTCATAGTCGTGTGTACGGTGGCTCAGAGAGCTCAAAACACAGAAATAAAACAGAGGTAAATTGAGAAAACACAAACCACAATTTAACAACACGAGCAGTGTGTAGTTACAAACAGCAGAGTTGCTGAAGTTTTTTTTTTTTTTAAACTTATTTACTTGCTAGCATTAGCAGCACTCACCTTCAAGTTCAAATAAACTGACAAAATACACTTTCAAAATACATTTGTACACTTGTAAGCACAGTTTATTATGCTGCACTTATGTTGTCAAATTTAAGAAGATGTATTCTTTGTTTTCATATGTTTTGTCTGTTTGTTTGTGTTTTCTTTAATTACGTGTGGTGAGCCCTATCTCCATTACATTTGTATATTGCTTAACTGTTTTCATTTTAGTTTGTGGTGACAATTTAATTTCTGCCTGGACATGGTTGGGGTGGATGGAGGGCACACAAAATACAACTTTAACACCACAATTCAGCGTTTGCGTCCAGGCTCCTGCAGCAAAAGCATGTTGGTTAAGGTTAGGAAAAGATTGTGATTTTCGTTAAATATTAATTAAAAAAAACGACTTATTTCTCAAGTCACCGCTGACCTTTGAGTAATGATCTAGTCACCATGAGCAAAAAGTTTATTTGCAAGATTGCCTATTATGGTGGAAAACAACTGCAAACCAAAAAGAATCCTGCACAGCTGCATGTGCAATCAAAGATTTAATAACAGTGTTTTGGTACAACAGCATTTATCAGATTATTATTATATTTTTATAAAAAATAAAGACTAAAATAAACTGATGAAGGTCATTGTACCAAAACATTGTGGGCAGAGGAGAATCGCATCTTTTGTCAACAAAATGTCAACTGAAAATAGGAATTTAATTGGGAAATGTGGTCAAGGAATAGAGGGTGCCATATGTTGTATAACTGTAAAGCCCCTTGAGGCAAATTTGTGATATTGATGCACATAAATGAAAGTGACTTCACACAGCACAGTAACTATTTCATTTCTATGTCAACAATCAAATGACTCATGAAAGACTTTTGGCATTTTTGACTTTTTGACTTTTCTTGGCATTAACAAATGTTAACCAGAAAAAAAGACAATTTTTTGTTTGGCATGGTTGTCACGGTCTTCGTCTGCTGATGTTTTCTTGTCACGAAGTAAATGCCTCTGAAAGTGTTTGCTTCGTAGATAAACAGAGTGGACACATGGTAACAGGAGACAAACAAACAGACACCATCATGAGCTCTTATTCCTCTGCCTGTCATTCCTCCAAATCCACTCCAGACTGCTCCTATGTCACCTCATTTTTCTGGAGAAAATGGAGGCTGTGCTGCGCAGTGCTCGCTCCGTCGAAACAGGATTATTTTCTGCTCCTCCAATAATTCTCGGGTGTAATAGAGGTGTTTCTTTTCACACCTGTCCTGAGCTGTCTGACACTCCACCATCAAGGAGCAGAAAGGAGTGACTGTGATGTTGTCAGTGCAGAAAAACTGACTGTTTACTTTTGTGTTTCCTGCATGTGTTTATTCGTACCACACTCAGGCATGTGGCGGTTATGTCTATGTGAGGAATTAAGTTGTAAGTAACGTAAAATTGTGCCTTATTTTGGTCACAGTTTACTTTATAGTACACTAATAAGCCAATTCATGCTTTGTGTCATATTAGACAAAGCTACAGATAATATGTTCTTTATCAGACAGTGTTAGACACTTTATTATACCCCTACAAAACTTTATTAGAAGGTAATTATGGTCACATTACAACAGAACTACACTGTAAACTAAAGTGAAATCACATATCTGCTACTTGAGACACACCTTAGGCTGGATGTCTGTGCAGTCACACACACAATGATTTTGGCCTTTACTTAGTAGATCTGGTTTACATGTTGCTTTTGATGGGGAAGTAGCAGATATGTAATTTTACTTAAATTCACAGTACAGTTCTGTCATAATGTGTCCCTAATTATCATCATATAGAGTCGAACCCTACAAACACATGTTCCTGCAAAGTTGTGACCTTCTAAGGTTACAGCAACATTACATTTACAAATTTTCCATTAGTTTTGCTGCTCCTACATTATTGAAATGTTAGAATATTTCAGGCATTTTTGCAACGCCTGTTCAATATCCTCTGCATGACATTTCCTGTACTTTATGTAACGACGTTGCTGCAACATTGCTAAAACATCACATCATCATCAAATTGGTGGAAACGTTAGGACAACATAGATTTTTGGGGGGATGGAAGGGACAGGTCCCCCATTGTCCTGCCCAATAAAAGGGAATGAAATGAAAGCAGTAGAGGATTTTTATTTTGATAAATCGCTTGCCTGAGAGCCTTACTGCATTATTGGGATTTCTGTAGGTCCTTAAAGTCTTAAAACACCTCAAATCCAATCATCTGAATTGAGAGTCTTAGATACAATTTTGACAAGTCTTAAAATGATATTCCATTTTGTGAGAATAAGCCATTTGGTATGTACTCACCACTATGCTGATGTGATAAGTGAAGATCTTCAGTACACCAAACAATCCTGGAGTTTTAGGAGTAACAGGGTAACAGCCTCATCCAGTACAATGGCAGTGAATGGTGATCACGGATAAAACGTTAAAAATAGCACACAAAATGTCTCCATCCTGCTTGTGTGGTGTAATCCAAGTGTCCACTAGCTGCCACATTAAAAATTAACCGCAAAAGACGCCATTTTCGCCATGTTTTTAGCAGAAATATCAGCTGTTGCATGTAGACAGTAAGATGTAAACATGGCGTAAATGGCGTTTTTTGTGGTTGATTTTTAATGATCAATCCAGGATTGTTTACTGAAGATCTTCACTTATCATCACATCAGCATAGTGGTGAGCACATACAAAATGGCTTATTCTCATAAAATGGAATATCACTTTAAAATGATGTTAACTTTACTTTTATAAAGTTGCGTTGATTCAGTCTCTGACACCTGAATTTTGTGGTTTCCTTTCCATAAATAACATCTCCTTTGTACATTGATGCATAAAAAGACAATTTAATGCATAAAAACACCAGAATGCGAGAAATTAAGTGTTTAATGCTGAAAACTTACTTGCATAATATACAGCATGTTCCCTTCAAAACCTATACCTGATACCAGCAATGTTTAAAATGATGGCAAAGACACTCTAGAATTTCTCTCGATAGGTTGCTGCAGGCGTCGCCTAATTATCCTCTAATAAAGTATAATAAAGTATAATGTTGTCTAATAAAGAACATATTATTTCTATTTTTGTCAAATTTGATTCAAAGTGTACTGTAAAATAAAGGGCCACCATAATTCGTGGTGTAAAGATATTTATTCACTTCAGTCAGGCTATAATTTTGCACCAAACCTGGCGCCATATCTGTAAAAGGAGAGAAAAAAGTATTGAAATCCCTGCACTCATCACATTATTGATACTCATCAAGAGTAATGGATGACAAAGAGACATGTTACGTAAGCTGTGGAGAATCGCTCCCAGCTCTGTGGCTGTGAGACAACAAATAGCCGTCTTTCCTCCCAGCTGGCCGTGCAGCCCCTGCACTAAAGCAACAAACTCATGTAATGGTGGAGGTGGGATGTAATTGATGGCTCTGTGTGAAATGAAATGACCCTGTTGATGTCTCTAGCTCACCTCGAGCCTCTCAGGCTCACACATACATGAGCATTCACTCTCTCCATCTCCGCTGCCTCTCTTTCCCGCATGTTTGTATTAGCAAAAGCACATGTTTGAAAGGGTCGTCACCTGCGACACATTTGCGCTGAATAACTGCCTTAGAGGATGAGTTGCCTTGACTTTTTCTTGGAGCTCAAAACATGTGTTACAAAGCATGGCAGTATGTCTCCAGAGGAGCCTCTTTTTCTTGCGCAATAAGCTGTAAACACACCTGAGTGATGAGTCACATCAGTGGAGAACCAGGACCTACTAACGTGCCGTTATCGGGCTGTTAACAAGGAATGCATTTAATGGAAGCTAGTTTGAGAGAGCACGTTCCTCCCCCGGTGTAAACCACACCATATGGAGGCCGTGTGCCAAGCTTTCTGCTGCAAAGGCCGGGGGATAATATACTGTGCACAAAGTCTTTACATACAATGAGTTAACTCTACTGGTAAAAGTCTGTTTTACTGAGTCATTTAATGGTCTTCTCATCCGTTTGGTGGGGCACATTTGGAGCTGTGATATCTTGTTGAAAAATTAGTTAACTGAGTGATTATCTCCAGCACTCAGTTGAAGTATGATAAGCCAAAAAAAGCACTGCAGCTTCTTTTCAGGCTGCTTTGTTACATAAAAATCACTTTGATGTGGCCTGTTTTTTAAGCATATTTTTACTTGAGCAAACATTTTTATTTTCTAACTCACCTCCCCATACTGCATATATAAAATAATATAAAAGAAAATATCTATGCAGGGGATTATAATACCAAATTGAATATATACATTCTTAGTAATATAGAGAAATTAAATTTGTGCATGTTCAGGTACGCAGGCTAATTTAGCTTGAGTTCTTATCAATAAACTCTAGTGTGTTAAGAGCTCCATAAGCAGGTCCTGTGGAGGGCTGATCATGAATGATAATAATTGCAGTTCTTTTGAAAGCCCAAAAGGTCTAATTACTTAATAATGATAGATCAATAGAAATTCATTTTTTACAAAATCTGAATATTGCCATGGAGCACAAAGTGTTCTCATTACAGTCAGAATGATAAATCTAATGTTATTTCATTGTTATTTCAAGTTATGACCTTTGACCTTTGACAACCAAAATTTAATCAGTTCATCCTCAAGTCTAAGTAGTCATTTGTGCCAAGTTTGAAGAAATTCCCTCAAGGCCTTCTTCAGATATTGTCTTCACAAGAATAGGGTTACCTGATGTCAAAATGGTGACTCACAGAGGTCTTTCAGCGTACCGTCTGGGATGTGCACAAAAAAACAATAGGCTGATGAGTCTGATATGTCAGATTAGCTGCGGACAAGCTCCAGTTCTGATTGCATGATCTCCTCCTCTAACAGCTGGGGACAAACTTCCCTCGAATCACAGGGAGCAGAGGCAACTCCTGACCAAAGGGTGCATCTAGATTTGAAGTGTACAGGAAATACTCAGCTTCACCGTCTACTTTTACCCTAATTGGACATCTCTACCATTTGTCAGAGTCTCGTTAAAAAAAAGCTGTGTGGTCACTTTTGTTTTAAGAAGAGATTCTTATAAAGCTTTTACAAGGCACCTTGGTTAATTTATGCAGCTGTTATGAGATGGTAGAGATATTTTGAAGTTTGCTGCGATTTCGGAGCTTTCCTAAGCAATAAAAAAAGAGAGAGAGAGAAAGAAAATACAGGAAATAAAAGCAGCTGAGGTGAAACAAATGTTTACTAAAACTTGAATATTAGGAGGTTCACAGTTGATCTCATTTATTTTCTATCTCAACAAAATTATAGTCAACTTTATTAAATTACTCACTTTAAAATAAAAGTAGAAGTGAAACAGACATCAGGAACATTGAATAAGAATGAGCACAGATAATAAATAAATAATACAACAGTAAAAATAAAAACAGATCTTAAAACAACAAGCGACTACTGAGGAAATGCAGGCTTGCTTCCCTCACAGAGTTTGTAGTTCTGTAGGCAAGACTAAATACCTCAAGAGAGCTTCATCACAATGCAGTCAACAGCCCTGTTCATAAAGGATTGCCAAAAATGGGTCAACAATGCGACTAAATGGTCAAAATCATGGCATCCAAGCAGACAGGAACATTAAAATGAGGCTTTTAAAGGTGTTTTCATGTACATCGCACTTGAACACACATAGGTTATGTCCTCTGTCACACTGTGTGCATTATGAATGAGTGAAGGAGAGGCGTGCTGAGATTCTGGCCAATGGCAGCGTCTGAAACAGAGCATCGCACCTCTTCAGTGAGATAAAAGGTTTTGTCTGCTCCTATAGCTCCATGTTGCTCTGAAAACGTTGCTGAATCACTTCAAAGCTCTGTGGAGTGTATTCTCAGAATATTTATTAATTCAACCCCGACCTGAGCTTAACAGCATCCATGTCCTCTGTTAAAAGAGGACCACATCATAAGCTGGTAATGGCTCCCTTTTGATCAGCACGTAAAGAAGGTAAAGGTAGCCACAGTGAAGGGAAATGTACATGTCCTTTGCTTGAGTAAAAGTACTAGTGCCACAGTCGGTTGTAACTATATTGATGATATTTTATTTGATAGTAATCTGCTCTTTTTTTCTCAATAAACTGTTTGGTCTTTAGTGCAAATAGTGAGAACTTACCATTTCCCCAGTGCCTTAAGGCAAATTACATGTGTGCTTTTTTCATTGGTTCTATGTCTCTTTATTCTCTTCACATGAAAAGGCAAGTCAGCACACCTCAGTATCAGTAAATCTTTGGCTCAACGTGAATCTGTACGTTCATTCAGTGTGTATCTTCTAAGATTTTAAAAGCACATTTTAATGTGTTAACTAATTCATTTCTCAAAAAGTTTGTCCACAAAACAAAATGAATTAATTAAACATCAATCAAGGTGCTGTTTTTACAGTGTAAAATGACACTTTTCAAATTAGTTATTAACTTTAATTACTGTAATTTAGTGCAAAAACCCTTAATTAGAGAACTGGAACATGAAATGTTTTTTTGTAATAATTTGCATGAAAAATTAATTAAAAGATGAATCAGTTATCAAATTAGTTTGTGATTCATTTCGTGTTGATCAACTAATCATTTCAGCTCTAAATTTATGTACTGTCAGGTAGTTTTAATGCATGATAATGAGTCATATTATTAAAGATCGTCACACATTTTGTGTGTAAAATCTTAATCTGTGAAGTTGCATTAACTAAGGCTGTCAAATAAATGGTGAAACTAAAAGTGCAACATTGCCCTCATTTGGAGCAAAAGTATAAAGTGGACACTGCAAAACTAAACTATTTGTTTATTTATAAAGTCAATGTCTGGGATGCCTTAAAATTTTCAACTGTCAGAATTCAAAAAGACAAGTTGAGGTAATTTTGTAATGACTCAAAAAAATAAAACAAGCAAACATGACATCATAAAGTGTGTAAGTGATAATAAAGAAGGAGAATTTTAACAGAAACTTAATTTAATGAGCTGATTGAACTTCATCCAACTCATCATTTCACATCAAAAGATTTCAAGTTAGAAAAATGTGTTTGTGAGGTCTGAAGTGTTCTGAAAATAAATTTATTAAGTTTAATAAGTTTGAATGGATAAAACTTGTATATTTATGCTAAGTTAATGAGAAAAATTAGTTGATTCCTGTGTGATTTTCTTTTTTTTTTACAGTCTAAAATTTGTGCAGCATGTGAGTAAATGTACTCAGTGAAATTCCTCCAGCCCTAAGACAGTAGCAGTTGTGACCTATGGAGGTGTAAAAACACAGCTACTGGACCCCTGAATTCCTCTGGCACATGCCAATCTCTGCGGGGTTCCCACCAAACTAAGCAAGCTTTGCACAACCTATGGAGGGATGAGTCATTGCTGGTCCGAGCGTCTGGATCAAGCTCTGACAACAGCACCACAGCACGCCTTCACTTCAACAAGCTCATAAAACTCTGAGCAGCTAAAGATAGACGCAGGCGGTCAGAGGGACAGCAATAACTCAGTAGGACGACCGCCAGGGCCTGACATGAAAGGGTCTTCAGCCTGTCACTGAACTAAGTCCCCATCATGATGTGTAAGGTGACCTAGAGACCTGGATGTGTGCTATCTTTGCTTTGCAGTTGATCTGAAGATTTGTCATGTATTTAATGCACTAAGACAGGGTTGGACCCGCAAAGATCAATTTAATCTATATTAGTTCTAATGAGAGTTTTGGTGCAACTGTATTAGATTTAATCCAGGTTTAGTAAGAGTTGAGTAAAAACTGAACTGAGGTTTAAAGAGGGGTTTAAATTTAATATCTCTTCAGTCTAAGCTAGTTTAAGAGTTTGTTGCAACATGATGTGTTAAACCATGATTTAAGGTTTAGAAATTATTCCTTGTTGGTGCAACTCAGCAGTACCAGCTCTTTAGAAGAACCCTCTCCTGTCTATACTGCTGATCCTGTCTGCTTTGCACCCAAAGGGCCCCCACATTCCTGTCTCAGCTGGACATTCAACAGGCCACCACCTGCAGCATGTCAGCAGACTACATAAGGTTAACAACCCCCCTACCCCCATCTCATTGTTTTACTGTCACCCTAACTGGAAGGTGCTGTAAAAATAGTGCCTGGAAGCACTTACAGGGCCTGTTAGTGAACGCTGTCCGGTAATTATTAGAAGAAATGGAACCAGCAGCAGCAAAGAGAGGAGTAATTGAAAATGAACAAGAAAAATCAGGAAAATAATAGTTTTAAAGGACCAGTGTGTGGATTTAGTGCCATACAGTATTGAGGTTGTAGATTGTGACCAATTGAAAACCTATTGCCTTCCAAGTGTGTAGGAAAACACAATGGCTGTAAACTTGAAAGACCCTTTTTAGAGGCAGTGTTTGGTTTGTCCTTTCTGGGCCACTGTAAAAAGGTTGTGCAACATGGCGGACTCCGTGGAAGAGGGCCTGTGCCCTCTCTAGATATAAACGATTTATTCTAAGGTAACAAAAACTCAACAATTCTTGTTTTCAGGTGATTACACTAATGAAAACATACTTATGAGTATGATAAGTCCCACCCCTTTTTGCTCTGTGCTCCAATAACAGTTGAGCAAACTTGGTACTTGGTAACTTGGTAACTCCTTTTCCTGTAAAAGCGACATACAAAGTCACATCTTAAGTTAGTTATTGTTAACAAATGCTAGCTAACTATCTAGCTAATGAGAAGTGTAGCTTAGCTAGCTGGTTAGCTAGCGATTTGCTAACATTAGCTAATTGTGTGTCACTTTTACAAGTTCGCAGCATCTTTTAACCATCTTCGAAATTTGGTTTTCCTTTCAGCTTAGACAAGCCTAGCACATAGCATATTTAAGTACAGAAACAAGAGATGAGCAAGTTGACCGAGGTACCAAGCTTGCCTAGCTGTTATTGGAGATAACAGGATCTGTAAAATCTGTCAGTTGAAAACCAAAATATCATATATAAATGAGAAAAAAAAAACATATTGTTGAAAAGTCCGATAAACATTTCAATTAAAAAACAAATTTTCTTGCCATTATTTCATGTGCTAGCCTCTTCAGGGTTAGGAAGGGTCAATAGAGCCCCCTAAATCTGACACACTGGATCTTTAAGATACACACCAACACACAAAGAACAAAGAAGAGATCATAGTGCTTTCACAATAACGCGACAACACCAGAGATGCTGAGGATACAGATAATGATAGAGTTAAAGCTCAAATCAAAAGGCTGATGTCTTTGACTGACATTTGCCCATGGCTGTGCGTGTTAACGGCGGAGGGAGGAGAGACATGATTTCTTGTCTCAGCTGTCACTTCTGAGCCCGTGGTGGGAAAACGTGAGAAAAATGCCCACACTCTGCCTCTCACTCACATCCACGCAGCTAGAAACCCCTCCACCAACACATTAGAACATCTTTTGTCTTCCTCCTTCGCTTTGTCTTGTTCAGATTGATGTGAGTCAGTGTGTGGCCTAAAAGAGTTTGAGTGTTTTCCCAAGTCGTCCTGTCAAAGAGATTGAGTGACTGTGATAAAAACAGCATCATTAATTTTCTTTGGCAGCTGAATGCACCAATCTGCTTTGATGTCTGATTCAAGAAACCATCCTTCAGCAAGAAGGAGCTGGCTCACTCTTGATTACACAAATGTACTTTCTAAATTTGCATAACAAAGACAAGACTGATTGATATTAGGAGAAACTGAGATCTTATCTGCCACTGCTCTTCTTGCACCCGTTGCTGATTTGTGGTGCGTTGCAGTTGCCTAGTAGCCAACGACGCCCTCTTCATTTCCAATCGACATCACATGGCGCCAGAGGAGCTCACCCAGAATAACTGGACAGGCCTCCAGAGGCAACTGCTCACTAATGTAATATGCACGAGCTGAGTGGCCATCTCTTTCGTGGGTCTCACGGCAGAGCGTCAGTGTGAGGGATATTAACAGAAACAGAGAGACATTCTTCAGAGATGCTTGGATGAAGATGGGAGAGCAGGGCATCTTGTTACACTTTTTGCTTTCACTTCAATTTCTCGGCCTCAGTCCAACACGGTCATTTATTTTCCATATCAAGTTAAATAATAAATTCTTGTGCGTCAAAATATGATATTTACTTCTCACTTCAATGTGCATTTGTGAGAAGTTGCACCATCACCAAGTAAGTGATCACACTATACACGACATTTGTCAAACTCAAGGCCTGTGGGCAGAATCTGGCCCGGTGTCTCATTTTATGTGGCAAACGAGAGCTTGCAAAGAATATAATTTGTGCAGTACAATTCTATGCTGCATTACAGAAGCATTTCGAACTGCTAGATGTTAGTATAAGCTGTGTAGAGTCTCAATGCCATATAACCGTTTCCAGCAGTGGTGCTCTTACTGGTAGTAACGTTAAACAGCCTCACAAAATGCTGACATTTTATTTTTAAGCAAACATACATTCTGGATTTGAAACCTTGCTTGCAGGCTACACAAACCAAAACAACCCCCATTGTTATTTTGACTTAAAGGTGATGTGGCCTGAGATGAATTTGAGTTTGACACTCCTGCTGAATGGGGTAACCTCATATGTTTTCAACAAATAAGAACATGTATAAAAATAGTGGCTTTCCACATTAATTTTTGCAGTTAAAAGTCAAATATTAATATTTTGTGCTGCCATTTTTGGTCTATTTTCTTCCTTCTGTTGGCATGTATTTGCAGCACTGCCACCTCACAGCAAGGAGGTTCTGACATTGCAGTCTGTCTATCAAGATATTTGTTATAATGAAGAGCGGGCTTTGTAACCACCAACTTTAGCAACTAGCAAACTCAACTGGATAATGCATACTGAGGAAAATAGTCACATGTAATGAAAGCACTGAGACCACTGAGTGTGGTATTGCTTGCTATAACACCAGCCAGCTTTAGTACAGGACTTCGGTTTTTAAAATCCTAAACCAACCCCCTTTCTGTGCAAAAATAATTTCATTGAAAACACTTTTAAAAAAAGGAATATACTTACTTATCAAAGTATTATTACATAGCGCAGAATGTAAATATTTTTTTACTTCTTGAAATCACCCCTAAGACCCTTATGACTTTGCAAATGCAGTAAAAAAAAATCTGACTGTGTTTTCTGGATGAGAGCATATCACTGTTGGAAAAAAACAAAAAACTAGTGGATGACTCAGCCTGAAGGAGCGCTCAGAGATATCTGGTTCATAGTCAGGCATGGCTGCTGGGAAACACACCAAGTCTTCATGTTGCAGGCGTGATCACTCCTCGTCTGTGTGCTGCAGTAAATCAGCCATGCAGGTCTCCATTATGGAAAGCCTTTGACCTCATATATGCTCATCAAGACAAACAGCATCACTCAGTAGACACGCTCACCATCCAGAGTATAGATATAGATTTCAGCTGCAGGGTTGTTCTCATTTCTACCATCAGAGCCTTTTAAGCCATGCATATATTTCTTTTTTATCTGCTCCTCAGTATTTGTTACACAAACTCTTTTTCTGCTTTTATACAGCAGAGTAAAAGTTAGTGTTCCCACGGTCAAAAAAGCATGATCACTTAACAAAGAGGCCTTGAGAGGACTGGGTGCATAAATCAGCTTTTAAAAAATACAATAAAGATGAAACAGCGCCTACTTTTACAGGCTCTACTTTTAAGTCGTTTTTTCTTTTTAAATCCCAGAACTGAGCAGCCACAGTGCATCAGAACGTACAGGTTCCTTTGAGTTTCAAAGATTACAGTTTCAGATTGTGACGTTCAAAATAACAGTTGTCTTGAAGATTGTTTGATGAGTTGAGATCTCTTCAGCTGTGTACTTTAGCGCTCTGCTGAAATACAGAGGAGCGTCCTGTGGAGCTCCAGTATTTCACTCAAGGACACTTCATGCACGGTGTGTGTGCTTTCTGTTTTTAGCAGCCTCAGTGCTCCCTTTATACTCTTAAAAATAAGGGTTGCAAAATGGTTCTTCCTAAAGAGCTGGGGCTCTACCCAGAACCATCTGATTCTTAAGCATTGCTTTTTCAAGAAAGGCTTTGTCAAGTGTTCTTTGTAAGACTAAGGGTTCCATTAAGAACCCTTTTCATACAAAGAAGTCTTTTTTGAAAACAGTTTTGGAGGAAAGGATTGTTGAAAGCCTTGAAGAACTCTTTCTTGGGTTCTTTCTACTATAATATCACAGGGCACTTGGTAGAGCCCCCTGGGTAGGTTCTAAAACACTTGGAATAGAGAAAGGCTATTAGTAAAACTCCCTGGCTTATTATTATTATTATTAGTAGTAGTAGTAGTAGTAGTAGTAGTATTCCCCCATGTATTATCCCTATCACTGCCAACTCCTGCTGTTTGGTTCAGAGAGGGCAGCTTGTGAAGCAAGGTATGGATTCGGTGCGGGACTGAATAAAATTTTGTCAGACTTCGGCCTTTTTGAGCTCAATTTTTCAGGCCCCATTAAAGTTCTACTGAGTATGTACTATATAAAACCCTTGGAATGTAAAAATGTTCATGGTAGAACCCCCTGAGTTTGTTCTAGACAAAATCCTTGGAATATAAAAAGGTTCTCAGTAGAACCTCCCTGGTGGGTTCTTATTAGCACCCTTAGAGAGTTAAGAGGCTCTGGATAGAACTCGCAAAGAGGGTTCTGGGTGGAAGATCTAGGTAGAACTCTCTGAAAGGGCTTCAAGTTGAAAAGGTTCTACCAATAACCAAAAAGGTTTTTCCTATAAGGAGAAGCTGAAGAACCCTTTATGGTTCTAGTTAGCACCTTTATTCCTAAGAGTGTATATTGTCATTATCGTGTCCCTCATAATGAGCTAATACAACAGCCACAGACAGTGTTACATAAGACTTCTGTACTTATCGCTGACATTTCCCCATTTTCCCCGTCTGCTGACCAAAGCTTTGTTCTTCTTTCACTGGGTCCAAATGCCAGACCAAAGCTAAAAAAAAACCATCCCAATGACATCTTGGATCAAAGGCTGCTCAGTCTCGGTGGCTTTTTCGAGGCTTTTGGTGTTTGAAAATGATCCACGTGTAGTAGCAGCAGTCAGACAGCCGGGCTGGAGACAAAGCATGAGAAAACAGCGATTCCCA
Organism: Lutjanus campechanus; assembly: GCA_027495735.1. Taxonomy (NCBI): domain Eukaryota; kingdom Metazoa; phylum Chordata; class Actinopteri; order Lutjaniformes; family Lutjanidae; genus Lutjanus; species Lutjanus campechanus. The sequence continues at coordinate 17,775 of JAJHUR010136772.1, forward strand.
AAAATCATCATCAGTGCTACTCACAAACCCACTGAGAACAATCAAAGCAGGAGAGGAGAGGAGGAGGGAGGCTCACTTTCAGTCGATGTTGCAGTTGGCAGCCATATTTCAAAATCATTCTGTATTGATTCTCCGCTTATGGGCTTTTCAAAGCCTGTTCAGGTCTGACTCATATACATATACTGATGGGGAAAAAAACATTTTCCTGATTTAGACACAAGGGAAAGTAATGTAATTGATCTAATGACCAGTAAGTATTACAATAAGAATACCAGTCTTGACAAAGGGACAGGCCCAGACCCCACACTGCTGCTGTGGTTGTCATGAACAGTGCACATAGGTGCTGCCCGTCATCTCTCCCTACCTGAAGCCCAGGATGCCCTGGATTGAAATATCAAGAGACATGACCCTCTGCCCACTAATAGCCAGCAACCTCTGCATTATATCACAAATATTTAGTGGAAGGAAAGCTGTTCTAATCAATACTTAAAATATTGGTAAAAAATAAATAAAATAGCTATGTGTAATGTAAAATGAGTCACTAATGATTCTGGACCAGGCTTTTTAGTGTTTACCAGTGTTTTGGTTTTTACGGCCCGCAGCTTGACTGTTTAGGTTCACTCTCACTGCTCTCTTCAGTGCCATTTCCAGATGCAGCAGGCAGTCATTTCAAGCAAGAAGGTTCCAAATTACCCACCCAGCACCAAACTACATAGTTTTTTCCTAGCTGTTGGACATATTGAGACATTTAGCAGCTAAAGAGCCACATATTTCCCTCAGGAGCTGGTGGAGACCAAAAAGGAGCTAAAAGGAAAGTAAATATTGGACATGTGTTTTCCAGGTGGCCAGAAACTTGACTCCATAAAATGGTGATGTTGCCCTGTATCTGCTGGAGAAGTTAATATGTGCCTAAGTGACTGCTTGCTGACACATTAACTGTATAAAATGTTATGTAATGTAAATGTAAATGTAAATGTATTATTTCATTTGTTTATATGACTGAGACAATGCACACTTCCTTATCTAAACCAGAGTTAGCTACAGGTAGGGCTGCAAGGGTTCAGATTTTTTCTGACCACGTTGACAAAGACAGATATTTGAAGTCAGTTCTTTCCCAACTGCTGAAAAGTGATGATAAATTCAGCACCCAGCCAATCAGAGGCTGTGTTCTTGACTTGTGTGTGAGGGCACTTACCTGTCGTGCTATTTAACCCTTCTAGCTTGTTTTGGTGCAGGTTGCCAAGTTTTGGACATCTCTGCCTTATCTTCAATACAATGAAACACATTTCAACAGCAATGTCTCTGTCCAGAAATCACAACCCAGTTACTCAAGATAATCCACAGACCTTGTTGTGAGCACTTTCATGTAGGAACTACTTTCTTTCTACCAAACTACACCCACCAACTATATTATCATGCAGAAGGAAGCATGCATCTACTCATGGATGAGAGGTAACAGCTCAGCTGAGGAAGACGCCATTAATGTTTACATGCCACATTGTCACAAGCATGAGCATTTCCTCTATGAGTAGATTCCTTCTGCACAGTGATATGGCTGGGCATGGTAGAAAGAAAATAGCTCCAACATGAAAGTGCTCACAACAAGATCTCTGAGACATGACTCCTGGATAAAGATATTGCTGATCAAATTTTTCAGATGTATTTTTTGGCGCTTTCAGCACGATGAGCCAAGTGCTGTCTAATTTCATGATATTCAAGAGAAGGCAGACTTTTTTACGGCTGATATTTCCAAACCTCAGCAACTCACACCAACACAATCTACTGTATATGGATAAATAGCACTACAAGCCAAAGGAAAAATATGTATTTTTGATTTTTGGAGTGAATTGTTCCTTTTACATGCCTTGAAGTTTTTGCTTTTGCTGACCTCCAGTGGTTTACTTTGATGCAGTGATGTACAGATGTTCTAGAAGACCCCATGACAGCACTGTTCTTAAGTACTGCTGGCTGAAATAGGAGGACTTACTATATCCACATTACTGTGATCAATAGAGGCCAGTAGAGCCTCAGTTCAGTAGTGGTGTGGTCTCTATCTAAATGACACTGACAACCATGATCTGACAGGAATCAGTCTGCCATCTGTTCACACAAATGTGTCAGGAAAGTGGCTTCCTCCCAAAATCCCTCAATAAAAATAAACTACTCAGCAGCCACAGATCAAAGTGTCAAGTGTTCAAGGATGATGCATTAAAAACCGGCCTTCCAGGTAGAGCAGTGAAATGACTGAGGACGTCTCTATTTGTTCGGTTTGCTGTGCCAGCACTGGTGGCAGCGACTGTGGACAGATGGCACAGAGACTGTTTCCATCAGTCATGAGAGTGTCCCCTCAGTTGGTGCGAGGTGACTTTTGACTTGTTATATCACACAGTATGTCGTTTTCTGAGATGAGTCCAGCTCGGACTGGGACTCAGTCCAAATCTTTCAACATTACAGAAGGCAGAGGAGGCAGAGTCAATATACTGTATCTCCGCCTAACAGGACAGCCTGAGCTGGGGTTTGACTTCCAGCCTCGGACCTTCTTAGAGTGCGACATGGCCCGGGGGTGACCTCCACCACTGAAAATCACCACCTTGTCATATTGGCTGTTATGCTGTTATGACTACCAGTTTCTGAGTCATCTCTCCAGTGGTAGATGGACTGAAACTGCAATGCAATTTCAAGTGGTCAGAGGCTGGAGGGAGTGTTGGCCCAACTGACAGAGCGTGGCGAGATGAGGGAGCTCCGAAGCAAGGATTAACTTCAGCGGTTACTGGGGGGGATGACGCTCTTTACGCTCTGGTCATTTCATGACCTCTTGAAATGTGTGTGTGGAGCCCTGATGGTGGAGGAGGTGGCATTACATCTCAGCAGCCCTGATAATGGCGTGTGTGATGAAAATAACTATCATCGTTACAACTGTCACCGTGTTCAGCAGCAGCAGCCACGTTGATTCTGGGCTTGGAGTGCTTCGATCATATCAAGTCTCTTGAGAGGAAACTTGAAATGAAAGGAGGCCACTGAACGGTGCAGTGTTGTTTCTCTAATGACCTCACCGCATCTGAAAAATAGTTTGCAATAAAAAAAGATATAAAAACTTATCTTGATGGTTTTGAAAGCTGATATTTTTGTTGTCCTTCAAATCTGTGCCGGCAGCAAAGTGAACCAAAACACAAAACAGCACAGAGAATATTAAAATATATCAAAAGTGGATTACGCAACAATTTGTTCTGACCAAGTAATTTGATTGGACAAGAGGACTCCTGAGTCCTGATATAGAGTACAACAGCACTGGGACTTTTAACTACATTTATCTCTCCGCTTTATAGTTCTTATAACCGCTAAATTAACGTTACAGTGAACAGCAGGTAGAGACAGGACGAAAAGGTAATGATGCAGGGCTTATTACGCTGTCATATACTTTAATCTGACAAAGTGCGTGGAGTAGGATGCAAGTATAACAGTTTTAACCACTTTTGACTTCCCAATCAGGAAATACCTGCACTTATGGCTTATACAGATCAATTATAAGAGTGCTTCCTAAAGAGATTTCACAATCAGCAGATGGATTTATTAGTAAGTTAGCTTTTGAAATCATGCTATCACACAATGCTGTGGTTGGTTCATTTGCTTTCGGATTACAAACACTGGAGTCTGCTTGGAAGCAGATTGAGACCACCCTTTTCAAGCGGTCTCAGTCCAGTTGTTTGTTCCACAGCTGCTACTGTACACTACCAGTTCAGCACCAAACAGAAGACGGACACAGTTAGCAACTCTCTGGGGAGCATATTGGAGCAGTTAGCAGCCAACGAGTCAGATATTTCCCACAGGAGTTGGTGGAGACCAAAACAGAGCTAAAAGAGGGTGAATATTGGGCTTAACATTCTGCAGGTGGCCAGAAATACTATCCAGGTGAATGATAATGTGTCTCTATAGCTGCTGCATGTGTAACTAAGCAACTGTTTGCTAACAAGCCCGCTATATCAACTTAAAGGTGATGGTACGTCAGTGTTGTGTTTACAGCTTGTTTCCTCTGCACACAAGTGGGCAAAGTAATCACTTAATGCAGGTCTAAGTATATTCTGACTTGGAAAGGCAACATCACTTGTTATAGATATCAGTCAGAGAACCAAATGCATTCTCACATGCACTGCAAAAACACTCCACAACACTAGAAAAATGATTGAAAACACAGAGAGACGTGGAGGGAAATTCATTGTCAGACTGCTCCTAATACACTTAGCATGGGTCAGAGACTGAGTCTCAATATGCACCGTAGTCTGTACAATTGACCCCTCGCTAAACCCCGTCCTCCTTAGTCACTGTTGCTACGCCTGTCAGGCTTTCTATTCTCGCACTGCACATATGCAGTTTCCAGTGATAACGTTGGCAGATTTAACATCAAAATTGGCAGTAATTTTTGAAACACTAAATCCTTGATTCCACAGAGACATGAACAAAAAAGAGCTTCTCATTTCTAGCCGACTGTGGACTTTGTTGGCTAAAATGATGACTCACAAACAGATTTCATAGGTGTAGCTTGCTAAGGTAAGCTATTGCTAATGCTTGAACTCCTTGAGTCAGCAGAGAAGTCCATCTCCAGCTGCCTTTTTGCATGGGACACATTTTAAAACGAGATCCCTGTGAAAGTTACTTAGCGGCTGCAAAACTTACATGATATAATGTTAATGCAAAAAAAAAAAAAGACGCTAAAGCTGCATCCCAGCAAGCATTGGTCAGACTCTGCAATACGGTAACAGAAATACATAACATAACATCACATCATATCACATTACATAACCGAACAGAACTATACAAAATACAAGGATTAGATTAAGTGCAGCAGACCTTGAGATGGTCACCCAGCCAGAACAGCCAGACACTGATTGTCCCAGGAGGAGAACCAGGATAAGAGCTAAGCTAACTGAGACTTAAGACCCCGAGCCAGAGAGATGCTTTGTTGAGTTTGGCTCTTGCGTTTAGGGTTTTTGAAAAGCAATTTTTTTTAAAAAGACACCAACCTCCAAACTCATGAGACAGAGTATCACATTTCTGCCCCAAGTACCCCACTTCAACATGTAGGGAATGGCAAAGTTGACAGGCCTGCAGTGGCTAGTTACATTTGCTACTTACAGTGGACAGTTTCTGTTCAGAAGAAGGGCTTAGCAAAGACTCACTTGTGTATGTAACAAAGTTGGCCATTACCATTACCTTATAACTTATTAATCTTTACAAGACATCAAACAATCAATGGACTTTATGCATGTAAATGCGTGACTATCTTTCCATCCATTAACTGTCACCAGTACAAGCGCAGGAGGTGATGAGGACTACAGTCCAGAACATGATTGTATACAACATGGCAGTTTTATTACCCAAATCCTTGTTTCTCATACCACCCACTTCCCGAGCCATCCATCAATAGACAAAACTCCATTTGCACTCCAGCAACATTATCTCCACAGACTAAGTATGGTATTATGGAGAAAGACCGCAGGACTGCTGAGAATAGAAGAGAATTTGCTTTTGTGAACCCATGAATCAAAGCGTTGTTTTTCTTGGCCTCATGGCCTTGAGGGAGGGTCGGTCACCCTGTCGCAGCAGACAGTGCATTGTGATACCACAGTGTAACAGTAAAAGTAAAGCTATTATGTATTTTCACATATTGAGGCACAGTGAGTCAGTGGCAGACTCGGGCTGTCTGAGAGGCAGGGGTGAAAAGAATGAATTGGGCAGCAGTTGTATGCAGTATATGGCATTGCATTGCATTTTATCCAATGAAGAGCACTCTAGAGGGCACTTTATCATGTTTTGCTCACTACTAGGGCACTGTGCAGGGCATTTTATCACATTTTATCCACTGGAAGGACACTCAAGAGGGCACTTTATTCATGTTATGTCCACTGGAGGGGCACTCTAGAGGGCACTTAAACACGTTTTATCTATCTTAAAGGGCACTTTTGCAGCGTTTTTTCGAACTTAGTCCATCAATACAGTGAGTAGAATATTTGCTTTGTAGGAGAGGGATTGATGGACAGCAGAGCGTAGAGAGTGTCCAGATTGGAAAACAGGATGCTGCAGGGTGGGCAACGCCAGAGCAGAGGCTGCGTTTTCACATGCTAACACATTATTCATGTTGTAAAATCATTCACAGAATCTGATTTGAATAATACCTTACTACTATAACTACCCGAGTCGAGACACAAAGCATTTTGCCACCCCAAACTCTCAAGTCAGATGTAAGGTGACAGTAATTAAGAACACAGTCTGTTTTCTGTCCAGAGTACAGAGTGCACACCTGCATAATTAAAATATTTTCAGCCACATTAAGCTGAGAACTATCTTGAGAGCATCACTCTGGCTTATTTAATGAAGTCAGCTGAAACTAGAAGATGTTTAGAGCAAAGACTCACCCCTCCTTCTCCCTCACTCGACTGTGTACAGTAGTAGTGTGTAGGAGTTAAGCTTGGCTGGCCAGCACAGGCTCTCCAGGGTGCCAGTGAATTCTCCAGCTGGCCGAGGAGGCAGCTCCAGATAAATATATGCCCCTTTTCATCCGATGGATTGTGAGGACCCTCGTGCTCTTTTAGCAGGCAACTGCAGGAAACGCCAGAGGTGACTCAAACCCCCTAGCAACAATTTATCAGCAGCTGAGGTCGTGATCTAATTAGTTTTATTTGGATCTCTCGGATCTCTAGAGGCTGTCATGAAGAGATTACACAATAATCAGCAACCGGATCAGTCCTCTGATAATTTGCGAGATGAAAGTTTTTGGACATGTATTTGTTAGACTTCCAAGAGTGCTTCACAATTTCATTCCTAAAGTGAAACTGAGTGAAAAGTCAGTGGCTAACTTTAAATTTTGGCTCTCTTAGAGGCCCGGAAAACCAATTTTCTTACTCAGCTTCTTAATGTGAGTGACATAAGTACAATTTTTTTTTTACAAAGTTCAAACAGTTTTGGTAGTTTCACACAAGAGTTTTGGGTTTTCTCTTTCAGTGGGGAAAAGATGATGCCTCAGAGCAGGGATTTTTGGCACAACTTCACATACTTCTAAGGTGCATGGAGAAGGGAAAAAAGTCTAAACAGGTCAAAACTAAAGTCTAAACTAAAGCATATAGAGCTACTTTACCATTAGACAAACACATTTTGGCTGGTGGCCTTAATCAGGGTCATCATTACACACATTACAAACCACATTTAAATAGGGTAAGTACAATTAGCTGGTGTGTGGATGTACAGTATATGATTGGTTGTTTTATATATATACTCAAAATAAATATATAAATGCAATACCCTTTGCTCCCATTTTCTTCTATGAATATAAACGGAACAACTTTATTGTTAGACTGTAGTACTGTTAGCCATAGTTCACTGCCTAATTAATGGCTTTTGTCCAGGTTAAAACACACCTGTACAATGATCATGAGCTATAATCAGCATCTTTTATATGTCACACCTGCCAGGTGGATGTATTATGTTGGCAAAGGAGACACGTTATAACAGATTATAACAAATTTCTGGACAAAATGCACAAGAAATACACTTTTTGTGTGCACAGAGGAAGTCTTAGTTAAAAGCAGAAAAAATGTTGCATTTTGTTGTTTTGTTTTGTGGATTTTGTCTTATCTTCTTCTGAGCTTGTCTTCTGTAACAACAGAAAAGTACCCTGGCTTTGCATGAATCAAAGTCATGGATATCATATTCGTATCTCTAAAGGACCCACAGATCTCAGTACTCCAATGAAACCACGCTTAAATGTTTATTTCACATCATGTTAGGCTCCTCACTTTACCTATGATGCCCCTGTTCTGTTTTTGTCATAAAAATAAATAATAAAAACTTGTCTCATGAATAATGGGAGCAAAAACATAAGCGTTGCATTTATCTATATGTATATAGCTTTTAAAACTTTTTTTTTCTTATTTTGTAGCTTTGTAATGTGTTCCATGATGACCCTGATGAAGCCAACAAGCAAAAACACATTGGTCTAGTTATAGAGTTGTTCTATACTCCAAAAGGTGATTCTGCTCATCGATTAGGATTTAGCAAAATTTGAATCTAAATGAAATGTGGAGTTGTGATGAAGGATATTTGCTGCATTTTTGAACAAGCTGTAATTGTACTACTCATTTAGTAATGAATATTCAATGTCACAGAAAAATACTTAAGATTCTGGCACTTTTAGTGATTTTTATAGAACTGTTAAAAGTTGAACTCTGTGTAGGAGGCGTGTTTAATTAAAAAACTTCATGCTCAGCTGAGTATAAACATCTGGGCGGCAAAGAAAAGACTCAAATTTGGAACATGAGTAAGACATGTCAGAAAGGGTTAAGAATGAGCTGTCAGGCATACTTGCAGGAGGAGGAGTGTACAAGTATGCACTGGAGGCAAAAAATTTACTTTTTAGAAGAGGCCACCCCTCACTACACTGGTCTCATTTATGTGACTCAATGTGTCCATCTGCTGGCTGTTAGTGGCTCCGCCATGACATCATCTTTTGGCACAATGAGTCGACAGAATGAATGTAATCTGCTGTGAGAAAAACAGATTGTGATGAACTCAAAGAAAGAGACCATAGTAAATCAAATACATTATAGTAAAATGTTTTATTCAAAAGCATCCCAAGTAGAATCCTTTATTATATCTTACAAACATCTGGTATACACACAAAAATGGACAAAGTGGGTGGGAAGTTTACAGAGAGACATACAGGATAATCAACTGTCATTTCTTAAGAGACAAAAAGAAAACTATGATTGGCAAACTAGAAGACAAACATTAACTCCAACCTTCATCCTCATCAAAGCTCTCAAGCATTAGAGAGCCACATTTGGACCATTTCTTCAGACGTTCTCAAACCAAAATATGAACCTGCTGTGCTCTTAAAACCTGACAAACTGTTCTTTGTTGACGTGAAATGATTGGATAATGCTACAGGAAGGAGCCTGTGCTGTAATTTGTCTCTAACATTAAGACTCTTGTTGGCATTGAAAGGTATCATAAGCTCACATTGAAAATAATGTTATTTTCTCACTTCCTCCTTTTGACAAGGACTTAATTCATCAATATTATTATTTAGAACTTGTATAATTAGTGCAGTTTTCATGATCAAAATCATTATCAGTTTAATACGAAATTAAAGTTCAACACGATGAGTTAAATCTTTCCCTATAGATGAACTCTTTCAATACTTTTTCTTTATAGTTCAGTCATAGTTATACAAAGAAAAGCTAAATCAAAACAACAGAAGTTGACATGTATATGATTAGGTTCATCAATAATAGGGATGCATTTTCACATTCATAGAAATTAATGTTATCCTGTTTGCAAACATATGGCCAGATAAATGAGGAGTTCCGTGCATCATGCTTTAGCTTGTCCCCCACACAGAAGTACCATGTTGAGCATTTACTACGATTTATCTATTAGTTGTCCACAATTAAATTAACTGGAAATGTCAGGAAAATTCTGTGATTCCCGCTTCCTACATGTGAATATTTTCTGGTTTCTATACTCCTTTATGAAATTAAAATTAATATCTTTGGGTTGTGGACAAAACAAGAGGACGTCAACTTGGGCTTTCAGAAACTCTGATCGTCTTTTTTCAACCGTTTTCTGACAGTTTATGGACCAAACAATTAATCAATGAATCAAGAAAATAATCAACAAATTAAAAGACAATGAAGAACAATTGCAGCCCTAATGTAGAAGATACACTGTCTTCAAACTGTAAGGTAGCAGCTTAATTTAGCACAATACATACAGATTCATCACAAACATGCTCAGAAACTTTGCCTGAAGTTTCTGTTTTCACAACTTTGCCGTCACATTGAACATTTTCCTCTGGATCTCATCACCAAAAAGCAAAGACAGCGATGAGGATAGTTCTGATTTCATGATGGGACTTGATGTGGGGTACAAGAGAGGGGCTCATTATCTCCTGAGCAGGTAGATGCAGCGATGATGCAAAAGAGTGCGAGGTCCAGAATGACTTAACTCTGCACCTCGGACACATTTCTTACGCCAATCAGGCAGTGATGTTAAGCAGATACTGTTGGAAAGTAAAACTTACAGACGTGGGGCTGCCCACGGGTGACTGAGCATCAGTGATCATGGCTGGTGTTGGTTAAAGACTGATTGGTAAAAATGAAATGTTACGGACATAAAAAATACAATTAACAGTCATTTTTTTCTGCAAGAACAGCATTAACCAACTAAACACAAACTGACATCGTAAAGCATCAATAAATTAACGGGACATTTCACTCACTGCACTTTGTTTTGGGAAAACCAATTTTCTGGTAAGGCTGGCGTAGTTTTTACATTCATGGGAACGAGACTGTTAACTAAGTACCCCCTCGTACCGCAGTGTGGTCACACCGGCAGCAGAGAGACACAAGACACGTAGTACTTGAACTGTTTTACAATCAAGCTAAGAAAGGCACTGGATTAATGTTATACCACATTAGATTCTTATGCTCTCAGTTATCCATCTTGAAAAAGGTAAAAATCTAAAAATCTCTTCTTGGACATCGTTTAGTTTTTGAAAAATAAAGTTTGACATACTTAAAAAAATTATTTTTTGCACCTTTGACTCATTTTAGCAAGGACAAGTTTACAAAAACTAATTTGCTATAAAAAAAAAAGAAGGAAAAAATGCTTATGGCATTTTGGTTATCAAATACGCAGTTGATTGACACCATTTGCACTAAAAACGCTGTAAGAACATGAAGACATTAACTAGGGTATTGTGCAGAGATGGGGAAAAAAGTAATTGAGTCCTTATGGCCAAAAAACAGTTTACGTTTTAGAAGTCTGTCGAAATGCTTCATAGATCTGCTACAAAAGCAGAGAGACATGGTTATGTGGCCCACGAAGAGGAAAAGACACAAAACAAATATAAATTAGTGCTCTGTGTTGACAAGAAGAGAAAGAGGACGAGAAAAAACAAAAATAATATATATATATATACGTATATATACACACTGAGAAAAAAAAATACTAGGTGGGTCACAGTGCTACCCATTTGGACAGGGATGTGTCTGTTACTAGAGGTGAAAGGACAGCGCGCTACATTTAACAGTGCCATCTTCCATGGGTAAAAACAGCACTTTTGGAAGTCATAGTCCTCGCCTGCTGTGACGATGATGAGGGTCACTGGGTGTCCAGTTTGCTGTACTTCACGCCACGGCCCCACTGCAACGATCGCAATGACGGCGGTAGCTGATAGTTCCGAGGGACCGTGCCATTGACGTTCTCTTCAAAGTATTGGAACAGTCTGTACCACCACACCCGTGAGAACGGGTTACTCTGTGACGTCTCCTTCAGTGACTGAAACAACACGAACAAATACTGTTAGGGGGGTTGTTACGTACAATGTCTAATGCACATTTCTTTACAGGTTAATATTCATTTTAAACAATTTGCTTAAAATTATTCAGAGACTACTGTCTAGCTGCACTTTTGGTTCCTGAAGTCTTTCCCGCAAACTCCTGTACGCACAGATAAAAATAGGGACAGGAGCAATCAAGTGTAAATCAGATGCAATCCTGTACATGAGAAACAATTTATAGCAAAAATAACCAGACAGAAACTGGTTTGTTTGGTTAATCCAGTGACTTAAATACTTGAAAACTCAAGATACTTCATCACATTGATGCAAAAAAAATCTTGTAAAGCCATAGATAACTCCTAGGAAATGTGCTTATTTACTCAATTTGCAAGAGTTAGATGAGGAGATTTAGTTGTAGTGTACTACAGTATCATTAGTCTGGCAGTCAGTTCGCTTATGCTAGCACAAAGACTGGAGATGGGGGCCAACAGGATGCAAATTTGCTGAACAGCTCTTTTAAAGCTCACTCATTAACGTGATATCTCAATACATGTAAAAGCCAAGCTGTAAAAACAACAATGATGTTACATGCCTGACTATTTCCTGTCTCTAATCTAAGCTACACTAATCAACTTTTCATATTACAGGCTTTCCGTGGGTTTCAATAAATTAATACAGCACAGTTTACATTAGCGCTTATTGGTTTTTTGTTAGTTTCATTTTCACAGCATGAACAAAAACACATTTAAAAGCAAGAGTGAAGTTAAAACCAACTTTATAAAAGTAACATTAACTTCTTAATTCAATTCTACATGTCAAAGTTTAGTAACATAACTTGTGCAGTGCTCACCTGCTGGTTTGCCATAGTGTGGTACCACCAAAAGAGTCGTGTAGTGATGAAATATGCAACCACCACATCCACAGTGTAGTGGTCATGTGCCAGAAGGATGCAGAAGATCCCCACAGCACTCAACACCCAGCAATACCAGTGGTACCACCAGAACCGTTTGGGAGAATCTGCCAGTCAAACAGAGTAGCAGTTAATACACCAGAGACACAGATCAAACACAGCAGTATCAGCTTCAGAGAAGAGGATACAACTTTTCAAAACAGAAGTTCAAAACAGGCACTGTGGCTCCTCAGAAGAAA
>JAJHUR010136773.1:0-21209 GCA_027495735.1 Lutjanus campechanus
CACATTAGGAATAACAGTTTAACTCCTGCATGAGTGAATCAATGAATTGTACAAATGTCTGAATTAATAAATAAAAAACTGACATGATAATATAAATATGACTCAAGTTGATATTTTGCTGGAAACGTCAAACATGTGATATTACAGCCTGTAATTATCTTTCTCCACCTGCATAATAACGACCTAATGATGCTCCATGACAGCGTATTTCTTTTATGATGTTGTAAAAATATATTTTTAAAAACCTGCCTGTGGGGTTATAACTTAAAATATATATTTTTAGTCAACATACATTAAACATCAGTCAGTAATCACTGTAAGTATCTGAGTCACCTTTAGTTTTTACCATGTCAGCACCATCCTGTGGTGAAATAAAACACACACAGTAGATTTAAAACAGTTTATAGTGATTTTAAAAGACGTGTTCAGATCTTCACTTGAAATAAAATCAGTAAAACCACAGTGTAAAATTATTCTGTACAGATGAGCCAATCATGATGAGAATCAGAAAAATGTACCTAAAATGTCACCTCATGATGCAGGGTGGCTCCTTTCACAGTTATATTAAAATAGAATATTATATTATTCTAATAAATGCATCTAAGAGGATTTTTATGTTGTAATGTGCCGATGTTGAACCAGTTTTAGATATACTGAGGAAGTGAAGATACCAAAAACATTCATGATATAATATTTACTGTGGTGTTAAAAATAAGAAAATCACCTTTATTAAGTAATAAATGTGATCTGTTTTTTTGTTTGTTTGTTTGTTTGTTTGTTTGTTTGTTTGTATAGGGTTATTTTTGCCTTTTAACCTAAAGTGCTTCTGTGTTTCTGTGTGACCTGAATGAATGTTTGACTCATAAACAAAAACAAAGCAGCAGCAGTCAGAAAACAAAACAATAAAATAAATAATAAATAATCTAATATGGATATTATATATATTATATAAATATGATATATGATAAGTCCTGAAAATCTGTACTCAACTACAATTACTGTTACATTGCTAAAATATTACTCAATTACAAGTAAAAGTACTGCTGTTCAAAATAAAATATTAATTGCAAAAATACTCAAGAGTATTAGTTACTTTAGTTACTTGAAAATCTACTAAATCTACCACTTAAAGTACAAGTACCCAAAAAGTACTTAATTACAGTAACTTGAGTACTTGTAATTAGTTACTTCCACCCCTGACTACTAGATTAGTGGTACTGCATCATATCATCATGTTTCATCATGAACTGTTATCATTTTAATGTAAAAAAGTAACTGGTAACTAAAGCTGTACTGAAGTAAAAAAGTACCAGATTTCTTTAGTCGTGGACTAAAAGTACAAGCAGTACTTGAGTAAATATATTTACTGCCTCCACCCTCGTGTGTTGGCCAATAATTATTCTGTGAAGAAATAAAGACTAAAGAAAAGACTAAAATGTTTTAATTGAATTTATTTTTCTTCTTGAGTAGAAAAGTTTTTCTGTAACTTGTAACTTCCTGGAAATTTAAGTCTGTTTTTCTTTTGACCACAAGGTGGCGCTGATGTGGTAAAAATGACATAAAGCCAACAGGTGATTCAGATCAATGTTTTCTAAACCTTTGTTCTGGGGGCCCACTTTTTATTTTTATTAAAAAAATTCAATTATTTTAGTAATTTATTGTTGTTTGATCCATAAAATGTCAGAAAATGGTGAAAAATTGATCCTGTCACAAACTTGCCGATTGAAAAATAGATCCAAACGTGTGAAAACAGCTGGATCACTGCTGGTTAGTTTAATCTGCAGCAGTGCATCATGGTCCATGAGATCATCTAATCGTTAATCTGGCTGAAGAAGTTGAATTTTCACCATAAAGACTTTTAACCTTCAGTTTATCAGAAACGTTTTAAATTAAAAATCATCAGATTTGGAGATATGTCGATTTCACTGGACAGGAAGGGTATGAAATGTTGTAATCTGAAAAGTAACTTGTAACTAAAGCTGCTGGCAAAATGTAGTGGAGTAAAAAATACAATATTTGTCCCTGATATGTAGTAAAGTATAAGTATAAAATATAAAATATAAATACTGAGGTAAAGTTGAATTTATGTGCACTATAATGTCTGAGTGAATGAATTTGTTTAAACTAAATTATTCTGATGTTTTTCTATAAGTTTGATTTAAATATTATAATTGGTGCCTGATACTCGACTTCACCACCTTAATACAAGTGATTAAAACTTTATTGATCACGTGTTTGGACAAATAAATCTGAAATTCATGTATATGAAGTGAGAAGAGTGTTTAATGTCCATATATGGACCTAATTAACACGTAGAATGTAGAATGTTCCGATGTTCTCTGAGGTCACTGTAGAACCACTGTGACACGTTTAGAATCTTTCACCCCAGCGGAACCAGCAGCCTGGTTCACTTCTACCTGCAGGCACCAGAGGAGACTGGAACATTTCCTGAGGCAAACATTTATCCAGTTTTAATACTTTTTTAAAAGGGTTTGGACGAGTTCTTCTTCAGGGATTCTACAGTAGAAATAACAGGTGAGTTACCAGCAGAGCTCCAGACTTCACACTTGTTGCCAATTTATTTAAATCAGTTAGACGTTAAATTTTGTGTGTGTGGTCGTGTCAGTGTGTGATTTCACCGTCTGTCTTTGAATCATTTTGCAGACATGTTTAGAAGAAGAAGTGTTCGCCTGCAGGAAGCAGGATATTACACCGAGGACGGGTCCCCGGTGGTTTCATACAAGGAGAAATTATTCAAGTAAGAATCTGAATTTTGGGACAAATATTATGATGGAAACAGATATTTCTATAATCCTGAATTGCTCGTTATTATTCAGAGAAGGTCAGCTTCATGACGGACTTAAATAAAAGTGCATCAACCTCAATCAATCACTGATTTAACACGAGAACAGCCAAGACGGTCATTCTGATCATTTTAAATCTGTTAAACTTAAAAATAACCATGCTGTTAGGACCTGACTTTTCCTAAATGTGCCTGTATTTTCATTTAAAATATTATTTTTAATAGAAAATTACACAAAAGGCAAAGAAAATGTGATCGTCTTTATCTTTTTCAGCCACAGGAACAGAAACTGCCTCTTGTTAAAAAACAAATTTTGTTAAACTCTGATGAGAACTAATCTTAGATTAAATTAATTTTCTGTAAATCGTCACCTGTGTCTTTTCTTACTTCTGTTGCATCTTTTAGGGTCTTTCAGGGTAGGAAAAGTTTGGACCGCGGCGACCAAAGAAACTTGACAAATCACAGCGATTCAGCGGGCCAGCAGGACTTCATCCCCGACTGTGACCATTTAGACGACTACCAGGACGCGTCAAACACCTGGAACAACATCAGGGACAACAGGGACGCGACCGCTGCGACTAGTGGGACTCAGGCTACACTGACCTCGACAGCCGGGACTCAGACGTCAGTCAGCGGGACTCAGACCACCTTCACCACCACAACAGCGAGTCAGACCTTTAGGCCCAAAAGAAAAAATGGTGAGTACTGCGTCTCACCTGTAACCACAGCAGGTTATAAGAGAAATAGTAGTTTCACGTCTATTTTTATTTCTGTTTTCAAGCTCTAAACACTCTGTTTGTTTCTGTCTGCAGTCAGAACAACACGCAAATCTTCACTGAACATCATCAGCCGTTTCCTTCTGCTGCTCGCTCTGGTTTTCGGTAAGTAACTTTAGATCAGATTCTTTCTTTATTGTCCTCAAACTTCAAACTTCCTGCCACAGTTATTTCTAGAACACAAGACCAACCTGGGACGACTAATTTAACTTTAGTCCCTGGTCCAGGATTTTGAGGTTGTGTTCACAAACCTAAGTAAACCAAAAAATCTCAGGGAATCCCTTAAAGTCGGTTAGTAAGTTTGATTAAAGTCCTTAGCGACTGAAGTACGGCCTCTTGTCTCTAAGTTTTGTGCTCGGTGTCCCTCAGGTTTCACCTACATGTACGTGCAGATGCGAGAGCTCCAGCAGGAGGTGCAGTCGCTCAGACAGCAGATCCACGCCGTTTTTCCTTTATCGGACACTCTACCGAACTTTGCATCGAAATCGCAGGGTAAGCCATCTTCATCATCCATCTGTCTTCATCATCCATCTACGTGACCGTGATTCAAAGACGTGCATCACTGCGGACGCTGTTTGAAGGGTGATTTCTAACTTTGTATATGTGTCCTTGGTTTGTGTGTGTGCAGGTGCAAGCGTTGAGGCGAGTTTATCTTCGGACACATATTGGCCCCACAGTGTTTGGATCCTGGACAGATTTTTCTACTGGTGGCACACCACCAACAAACAGGCGAACGTGATCCAGGTATGAATGACACAGCCACACATCTGTACTTTATTTTACAGCTGATTCTAACCACACTTTACAAATAACATAAAGAAACAGTTATGAACTGTGGAGACTGAAATATTGAATTTTCTCCCCTCAGGGCGACTCGTCGTTACGTCCAGGAGACTGCTGGCCCCTTTCAGGCAACCAAGGACATTTATTCATCACCCTGTCCCACCCTGCCTCCGTTACACGCGTGACACTCGGACACATAACAAAAAGCCAGTCCCCCACTGGCTTCATCAAAAGCGCGCCGAGGGAATTTTCTGTTTACGTGAGTCAGACATTTTCTGCCATTATTCTCGATATGTCCTGCATATGTGACATTTTTATCAACGTGGTGCGCAACAGAAGGTTCAACAGATGTCTCTGTGTCTTCTCCAGGGAATGAAGACCACTGACGATGAAGGGACCTTCTTGGGAACAGCGGTTTATGATCAGGACGGTTCCCTGTTTCAGACCTTCGAACTGACTGTAAGTGTGATATAAGCTCTCATTAACGTGCATTTTTAATTAAAAAATACTGAGGATCAACGGATAGTTTCATAATATATGTCTTTCTATTGGACGAGAAGTAGAGATAAACTACAAACTGTGGTGTAGATGGAGGCGGAGCTGCTGTTGATGCAAAACATGCAAACGTTATTTTGTCCATGCAGATTTTAGGTGCATCAAAATGTCGTCTTTGTCTCAGATGTCCTTTGTTTTTGTTTAGTTACACAGCCTGACTCTCTTTACTCATTTCTGTCTCTCTCTCTCTCGTCTCTTCACAGAATCCAGACGAAACTGTGTTCAGACACGTGAAGCTTCAGATTAACAACAACTGGGGAAACTTGGACACCACCTGCCTGTACAGCTTCAGGGTTCACGGTAAACTCCCCGCCTAAAAAAACGAGGGAGACGGGGCGACCTTATTTTACATTTCCATCATCTTAGGTCGTTTAAGTGTTTAAATAGACTGACTGACTGACTGACTTTCTAACTTATCCAAACTTAGCATCTTAAGCGCAAAGATTTGAAACTTAATTTTGACTTTAAAAAAGATTATTTGGTCCCACTTTTGGGACCTGATCAGTGAAGGTAAATCAATCTCAAAACACATGAATTAGGCTGAATTTGAATTTGTAGTCGCTAAAATATTAGCAATCAACTGGACGTGATCCAGATGTTTTGAGGTTGATTTATCTTCACTCTACGTGGGTTTACTCCGGGTGTTCCGGTTTCCTCCCACATCCCAATCCTGGTCCTCTGGGCCCACTGCCCTGCATGTTTTCAAAGTTTCCCTGCTCCAACTCACCTGATTCAAATGATCGGGTCGTCATCAGGCTTCTGCAAAGGCTTGATGAGGACCTGATCATTTGAATCAGGTGTGCTGGAGCAGGGAAGCACCTAAAACATGCAGGGCAGCGGATCCTAAAGACCGTTAAATTTTTGTTCGAAATTTTTGTAACTGGTTCTCACAGCCCGACCCTGTTTACACAAATCTCCAGGGCCCGTATTTTTTATTTATCGGACTTAAGCGCAAAGATTTGAAACTTAATTTTGACTTTAAAAAAGATTATTTGGTCCTACTTTTGGGACCTGATCACTGAAGGTAAATCAATCTCAGAACACATGAATTAGGCCGAATTTGAATTTGTAGTCACTAAAATATTAGCAAACGTTACAAGTTTAGTTATAAAAACAGGAAGTTCACAGCATCATTCTTGTTTCTAATATTTTGTCCATCTTCATTTATGCAAATGGAGGTGGATAAAATACGAAAAAACAAATCGAAAAAACAAATCGACTGGACGTGATCCAGATGTTTTGAGGTTGATTTATCTTCACTCTACGTGGGTTTACTCCGGGTGATCTGGTTTCCTCCCACACCCCAACCCTGGTCCTCGGGGCCCACTGCCCTGCATGTTTTCAAAGTGTCACTGCTCCAACTCACCTGATTCAAATGATCGGGTCGTCATCAGGCTTCTGCAAAGGCTTGATGAGGACCTGATCATTTGAATCAGGTGTGCTGGAGCAGGGAAGCACCTAAAACATGCAGGGCAGCGGATCCTAAAGACCAGGACCAGAAAACAGCACGTTAAATTTTTGTTCGAAATTTTTGTAACTGGTTCTCACAGCCCGACACGAATCTCCAGGGCCCGTATTTTTCATTTATCGGACTTGACTCAAGACTTGTCAATCTTGACTTGGGACTTTATTTGCAACTTGCCTTTCTTGACTTGGGACTTGACTTGGGACTTGACTTGAGACTCTCACCTTTGGGACCTGACCAGTGAAGGTAAATCAATCTCAAAACACATGAATTAGACTGAATTTGAATTTGTAGTCGCTAAAATATTAGCAAACGTTACGAGTTTAGTTTTAAAAAAACAGGAAGTTCACAGCATCGTTCTTGTTTCTAATATTTTGTCCACCTTCATTTATGCAAATGGAGGTGGATAAAATATGAAAAAACTGTGACCTTGCATTTATTTTAGTGACTATAAATTCATAAACACAACGTGACGTGACGTGATCCAGATGTTTTGAGGTTGATTTATCTTCACTCTGAGGGCAGACGTGGTGGTTCAGGGGTTTCACGCCTCTGAACCACCACGTCTGCGTGGGTTTTCTCCGGGTCCTCCGGTTTCCTCCCACACCCCAAACTCGCCGGCGGTGAAGCTGGCGTGTTTGGTTTTAATTGGCATGTTTAATTTGAATTTGGCTCATTTGGAAATAAAGATACTGAATTGGAAATATTTTTCTCTGTGTTTTATTCAACAATGAATGCACTCATCATTCATCCATCTTGCAGATGTTCATACTGGTCATGTGACAAATCCAACAACTACACCAACAACCTGCCGATTGGCTTATTTTTCTGTATTATCAGTTATTAATCAGCTGGAATGATTGACTGTCCTGGTTGAGTCTGAGGTTGTTTTACAGTAAAGTCAACACTACTATGAAACTGAGGTTTTCATTCCAAAAATATTTACAGTGAAAAGAATTAACAGCAATTTTTAAAAATAATGCAACAGGGTTTGAATTAATATCAGAACAGGAGGTGGTCGCTCAGTAGAGAGCAGATGGTGAAGCACCTACTGCAATGCCACCACAACTGACAGAGGAAACCAACATTAATGTGACCTCCACATACTGTACGTTGTCCCGAGCTGAAACAGGATGTCAAACTGAAGCAGTTGTTCATCACTTGCGCCCTCAAGTGGCCAGTTAAGAAGAGCAAGAAGTCAGCTGTCAATCGTTTAAAATAGAGTCAAAAAATAGAATTACTGCCTCACATTTATTTGTCTCCACCAACCAGTCAGGTTACAGTTTACATCCACATCTGTCCAGACTCTTATAATGTCTGTGGTGAAGGAATTTAATCTCTAACTTACCACTAAACTGACCTGTAACTTTGAGGGAATTAAATAAAAGGTACTCGGTGTATTTTTTGTAAACTTCTCACTATACACGTGTGATTAAAATGAATTCACCTCATCATATTTGTGTGAACAGAAGACTGACAGCATCAGTACAGTGAAGTTGACCTCTGACCTTTTGGATGTAAAATATCATCCAAGTGAACATTTAGTGTCAGGTTGAAAAAACAGACATGCACTGAGAATAAGTGCGTGTCTGCAGCTGTGGATTAAACACTCACATCTTTTACTGAAGTCACAGCAACAACACAACAATGTAAAAATACTCCATATATCTGGCATTTATTTGCAGTCATTTAAGGTAATTTTTCTCTTTCTTTTCTCTAATTTAATTTTTGTGCTGGTTTTTTGTGACTGTGGTGGTTTTTCATCTCTTTGGTCATTTTGTCCAGTAATCCATCTATGTCTTTGTTTTTGACTGTGTGACTCACTGATGTTGCTTTTGATGGACCGGTGACTTGTCACCTTCATTCACTTCACGCTGGAACAGGTTCCACACACAGAAAACATGAAAAAACAATGAGAACGTCTGTTGCATCAAAGCTGTGCTCGTTCATTAACTTTTGGAACATGATGTAATCAGATGTACTCAAACATAAAACTAACATACTAACATAACACTTGTGACAGCAGCACAGACTCTGTTGAGCCTGTGCTGAAAAGACTGACGGTGCAGCCAATAAATTAATCAAAAAACATCATTTATCACCAACTGCCTCGATGTCGTCTTTCAGACGAACCGGTTTGGGTTTGGGCCGCATTTAAAATGAGTCACCATCATCAGATATATCGGCTGTTTGACAGGTGTGGCTGCTACCTTATGTTTTTTTAAATCTCAGCAGACATTCAGGTATTTCACCTGTCAGGTGTCAGACAATGAGGGACACTCTAACGTTTGCAGTACTTTTCCATCCAAGTGATCATCAGTTGTGTGTTCATGTACTTAACATGTTTTCTGCACTCCAGTTTATTTCACTGAAACTAAAGACTTAAAAGTTTATAAAGTATAACATATAAGTGACATTACACATGTCTACTGGTGCAAATCACAGCACGGACACACCCACTGTCCTTAAACTGTGTGTGAGGAGTGTCTGAGCCAGAGAGGGCGTGACTTTGTGCTCGTCTCCAACCCAAACTCAGACCTGTTTTCAGAGGACTCTCTGCCATCCTGAGTGTTGTGACATAAAGTCAAGTAAGTACATTTACTTTGAGATAATTATGCAGCAATAATCACCAAAGACAGAAGTGTTTTGGGAAACAATATTTGTGGATTATAGCCTGTAATGATGGTCAGAGGAGAAGCTTTTAGTGTTTTATCTTGTGTCAGGGTGAAAGCTGCAGATGTGATTCTTGGTGTCTTTTTGGAGCATTGTACTTCATCCTCATGTCACAGTGTGTGTGTGTGTGTGTGTTTGCATGCCTCCTCACAGTATAATACAACATGCAATGCATCAGGCACATGCAGCAAGACAAATTATTGAAAAAGCTTCTAAATTAACTCTAAAATCATCAAGTTTTAATGATGACAGACTTTCAGTTCTTTTCTTTTTTTCCCACCTCTGTCCTGTAGCCGTCTGTCGAGCAGCCGTCAACATGCCTGAGACCGCAGAGTCGCACGCTGCCGCCCTCACCACCAACCGCAACTGTGTGGTGGAGTTCACCAACCTCAGCGCCGTCTACTGTCTCTGTAAGCCAAAGTAAGAACTGCCGGACAACTTTTATTCTCTTCTGTGTATGAATCCATAAATGCACCGATCAAGATACCTGAAATTCACTTGAATTTATTTATGCATGATCACCAGTGATGGAAAGTACATCAGCTTATAAAATACATCACATGTTAAAAGATTAAATTAAGAATCAGGAGGATTTGTCAATTTGTCAGAACTGTAAACTGTGAAAAATGTCACAGGACGTCAAATATCAGTGTTTTTGGTTGGCGATACGAATGATTATTTTCATTGCAGATTAATCTCCTGATTATTTTTTATGATTAATCAATTAATCAGTTAATCGTCCTTCCAATCACAACCCGACAGAGTTTCACCATAAAATATATTATTAAGCTTCCATACTAAAATACTGTTGTACCTTTTTTCTCTGGTTGTAAATTAATCTTCCGCGCTAATCATGAAAAATACTTTTATATTATGATTTGTGACTTAAGTAAAATAAACTACCTACAAAAGAAAATAATGCACATGTACAAATACTCAAGGCCCCGCCTCTCACTGGACAGATAACCAATCATAGTTGAGGATAACGGGGTGGCCAGTCAGATTTCAGGAGTGACCAGTAATGGTAATTTGTGTGACTTCGGTGTTTTAAAAGGTTAGTTCGGATTCACCGAAGTCACACAATAACGCAAACTATCTAACCGATCGAGGCAGCGGAAACAAGAAACTTATGTTCTGTGACGTAAAACTGATTTTGCTGATGGAGTCTGGCTGCGTTGGAGAAAACTATATTTGGCTTAAACTGTATAAAAGTAGCAGTTTCTGATTATAAAAAGCTGTCTGACAGCAGGGTAAATAGTCTGAACAATCACTTTAATTACATTTAGCTGATAATACTTTACACAAATAACATTGCAGAAGCATTTTTACACTGTGGTATTCGTACTTTATCTTTGGTAAAGGATCTAAGTACCTCTTCCACCGCTCATGATTGCATCTCTTCTACCCTCCAGGGTGCACATGGAGAGCGGCTTCGTCTTCAGCCCTCCAACGCCAACCCTGCGCACCAACATGTCGGAGGTGTGCTCTTTCACCAAGGATGACAACACGGCATCAGGTGCTGTGGGCGTCATGACCTACATGCTGTACGACATGCAAAGGCGCCAATGTGACGGAGTGATGGCCGTCATGTTCTCGGTGCCGTTCGACTACAACTTCTACGCGAACTGGATCGGGGTGGGTATCTTTGAGCCCTCGCGAGCCTGCGATGAGAAGCTGTTCAAGCTCATGTACAATGACAAAGATTTCTCCCACTTCACGCGCCAGAAGGCCAATGGCTCGGGGGTGAAGTACACCGGGGACAGACTGGACGTGAGGGCCTGCATGTCCGACGGCGGCCGGGCGATTATGAAGCTGGAGCTGTATGACAAGATGTAATTCTGTGTGAATAAAATACTCAGCACCGAATGAGAGCACTGGTGTGGAATAAATAAAATAAACACAGTTGATGCAGATATTCTTAAAAGCCTACAAGCAGTTAGTCTGTCACTCATGTTGTGTATCTGTGCTTTAAATAAATAAAACATCTTTGTTCTTAAGACTTTTTGTATCATCTTTTATTTGTATCATCACATGTAATAACAGGCACTTTTACATTTTTTTCTGATTGCTTAAACATGATTTTAAACACCACAAACAATTCACACACAAGAACATGAATATATCGACCAAACACAAACACACACTGATCCAAATAATCATTTCTCTCCACAATATAAAATCAGTTTATGAATCCATGCATTTGCATTTGCAAAGTTTGCAATTTGCACTAAAAAGCAGAACATATTCAAAATAGAATAAAGTGCACTGACATAGTAAAAACAACTGAGACAAAAAGGTGTGTGAGCAAGTGTTAGTTAACTTTTTAGATAAGAAAAAAAAAACAAGAAAAAAAGAGAAAAATTAGATAAAAACGTGTAATTAATTATTAGCGATTCATCATTTAATCAGTTGTATAAAATACATAACCCTTAAAGGAAGCCAAGTCTTCTCACAGACACATTTTCAAACAAGGAACTTTGTCGTGTTTTTCTTTAATTTGTTTAATTTGTAGAATTCTGACACAAAACATAATTTTGGTTGATAAAAGCACAGTAACATCTGATTTAATGCGCTGAAGAGGTGAAATAATCATTTTGTATAAAAGTATTTATCATTTACCGCAGCTGGAAGGTGCTGAAAAAGCTTTAAAATGTTTGAAAAATGCTTCAGTTGAACTTTGGAAAAAAGTGTACAAACCCTGAAATGTGAGTTTAGTCGACATGTGCAAATCTGATTTTGAGGACCTCAGAGCAGATAAAGTCTTGGGGACCCCCTGTGACTTCTGGGGACCTGGACGCCAGGTTGGGAACCAATGATCTAGACTACAGTACAGTCCCCCACTATAGAGCATTTCATCCAACAGGGGCCCCCAACAATATTTCACATGGGGCCCTGCACAAGCTGGAAGCAGCTCTGTTTGTCTTCATGCTCAGACAGTAAAAGACAATGAGACAGACCCTGAGACAGAAGGTGTGGTGCAGAAAGAGACAGCGTGGTCACAGAAATCTGAACAAACCGGCTTCTCACTTGGCAAAATAACAGCTTTATGAAAACAAACAGAGAAAAAAAAAAAAACAGTGATGTTGTGATTGTTGGTTACACCCTGTCCTAACGCCTCTGCACACATGCCTCAGGTGGAGATAGACGGGACAAAAAGTTTCAGATGGTGAGGTGTGTGCAGTGGGTGGAGACACTTTTGGGTGTCACACATTCCCCAACGAAAAATCTGAAGCCTGAACTCAGTGTTTCCAATCCGGCACCACCCGAGCGAGCAGCACACCTGTGATCCGGACAGGTAAGACGGTTTGTTCCTGAAATATCACTCAGTAAACTGTGATTAGCACCGTTCTTCTTTTATTAGAGCCACTGTTGACAGCAGTACGTATGTGAAACTGCTCCACAGCTGCAGCTGATCCACCACAGTGGCAAATATTTTTTTTGCTCAGACAGCTTTTTCTGTGAAAGTCTTTGAACTCATCACCTGATCACTTAAAATCTGCAGCAAACTTCACAACTTTGCAGCAACAAACGTGTTCATGTTTAATTTTTACATGTAACCTCTTCAGCTTTGTGCTCCGTTGTGTCTTGCTGTGCTCCATTAGCTTTATGATATCGCAGTTTAACTTCACTGTCATCTTCTTGCATCAGATAGTTTTTCAGTAACACAGATCTGCAGCTTGAATTTTTCACCTCTCCTGCTCTGTCACAGGCTTCACGAGCAGCAGCATGAGCGAATCAGCAGAGGCTTTGGCGGCGAACCTCACAAGCCGAAGAAATGTCACGATTGAGATCACCAACGTCACCAACAACTTCTGCCTGCTCGACCCCGTGTAAGTGCAAGACAAAGAAAGCAATGAAGAAGTGGAGTACAAATGCTTTGTTACTTTACCTGAGAATTTATTCTTTTACTGTACATTTTAAGACAAATATCTGCACTTTCTCATCCTAACATTTTCAAAACTCTTTTAAACTTTTAAAGCGTTTGAGGGGAATTACTGATTTTATTTGTTTTGCGTCATTGTGCACGTCCTTCCCAACATCACGGCCGATTTCAGCCTGAATTTCTGGGACAATAACACACAGAAAAGATGATTCCTACAGTGCATATCACGCCCAAAAGATGTAACAAGACGAAACAGACAAAGAGGAAGACTCGACAGCAGAGAAAAGGTCTGAGAGAGACTCTTAAACTCTGCAGGACTGATTTTCAGACCCACAGATTGATTCAAAGAAGTTAGAGAAGCAGCTCCTGCTGAGGCTGAACAAAAGTTTTTATGTGACTCACTGATAAATTGATGGATTAGTGTAGAACAGGGGTTGGACTAGACAAGCATTGCTTCTTTAAAAAAAATTGTATGAAATAAATAACGAGGGAATTTCTAACAAAAGAAAAAGTCTAACTCTAATTCTCATTATCAAGCTTTTTGACCATGCTTTTATTTCTTTTCTCTCTTTTTTTTAAAACCTTTTTGTAAACAGGGTTTACCTGGAAAGTGGACACTGCCACAGCCCACCCCAGCCCATCGTGCGCCCACTGAAGACCGAGGTGTGCAACTTCTCCAAGACCAGCGGCAAAGCGACCGGCGCAGCGGGCGTCCTGACCTATGACATCTTCGTGAAGGGAGGGAGGGAGGTTCAGGAGATGTTAGCTATAATGTTCTCCGTGCCCTACGACTACACCGGGTACAAGAACTGGCATGGCTTGGGGATTTTTAAGAAGGGCAAAGAGAACGACGAGGATCTGTTCAAGGAGATGTATTACAACAAAGAGCAGAAGGACTTCGGACGGTTGGAGGCCAATGGCTGCTGTCTCACCTTTGAGGGTGGCACCCTGGACGTCATGGCCACCATGTCCCCGATGGGCAAGGCCATCATGAAGGTGGAGCTGTGGGAAAAGGTCTTCAGCGCTCCATCATCACAGACACCTTACTGAGCTGGTGATGGATTTTAATCCACACACCTTTGCGTAGTGTTACATACAGTTTGTTTAACCCTTTGTACACTGATGTCATCTGTTCATGCAATAAATCCAGAACCAGTCTGACATAATGAAACTTGTGTCTTAGTGATCATTTAAAAAAAAGAAAAGAAAAGAAAAAAGTCTTGGCAAATCTTCAGAACAGTCGAGTCTAACTTGTGGAACGAGTCTGTTTATTATCAACTGATCTCCATTCAAAGTTCACTGTGGGTTCAGGAAGTATTTTTTGTTTTAAATATAAAATGAAATCATGACATTATTTATTAAATAATGAGATAATGAGGTCTGTTGAATTCTGTTGTGATGAAACTTCTCTCCAGCTGCACTTTTCAGTCAACTGAAGCAGCTTTTGACCATCTTCTGCACCTGTACTGCACAGGGTCGCCACCTAGTGGTCCAAAGTATTTGATGCATGTGCAGCTGCAAACCTGCAGTGGAAGCATTGTGTACATTATATGTGAGGGATAAAAATCATTTTAAAATCATCTGAGGATGATTTAAGACACTGCAATTTTTAATCAAATATCGTTTTATGGTGGAATTTTTAGACATTTTTTAAAATCAAAGTTACCTTTTTAACATCTTCTAATAATTTTTTGATGACAGTCTTGGTGAAACCTCTCTTACACTTACAAACTTCTGATTCACAAGAAAGTTTTTATGCTCGCTTGAGGTGGTTTTGACTGTTTTTTTTTAGAGTTGATGCATTTAATGGGATAAGTGCTGAGGTAGTGCACATTTAAGTCACATGACTGATCAGCTGTTTCCGCTCTGACAGTCTCCTCATGACTCTGGTGTTTTCAACATTAATTAGAGTTTGACTGTCACCTGATCTTGCTGCTCCCCTCCCTGCAGTGGTATAATAGTTTTCTAAGAAGAGAATTGGCGCCACCTGCTGCTGATCTCACTGAACCAACTCATAAAAATCAGAGCATCACATGGAAACAAGCTTTCATTTTCATTTTCTTTTGTGGTTTTAATCAAAATTTCGTCTAAATTTGAGACACACTTGTGGAGTTTTTGTGTTTCAGTCTGATCCAGAGCACTGCTCATAAAACACACTGACGACAGTCCTGAACCTGTCCTTCAGGTACATCTCCAGAGTCTCCAGTGGCATCTGCCTCACCTCATATCCCCTGAACTTCTTCTTAGTCGTCTCACTAACAGGTACGATCTCCTGCGTGCTGTTGCGGTCGTTGCGGCCGATGGCGGCGTACGTGGGAAACGCGCCCTTCAGTTCTTCTGGGAGACTGTGGTTGTAGTTCGGGCAGCAGTAGGCCGACCAGAGGTACTCCGGCACGGCCACGCGGTGGTTCTTCAGCCAGCGCTCGTCGGTCAGGTAAGGGATGATCCCCGTCACTACATAAGCCTCTCCGAGACAGTAGGCCGCCAGGGTTTTGTTGACAGTCTGCTCCAGGATCTCCCAGGGCCCGTCGTTGGAGCCCGCCTTCTGAGGAACCACGTTGGTGAGGGTGAAGGTGGCGTAGCGGTCCTCGCGGCTCTGGTGGTGAAGGCTGGGGTTCAAGTGGCCACGAGAGTAGGTGGAGTTAATGTAGTCCGGGTCCACCGCCTGGCTGTCCACCACGTTCTGGTCCAGAGGGCCCGGAGGGAACGGGATCATGTTGCCATCAGCTTTGGGGTACGCTAACTGTGGAAGGAAACAGTGTGTCAGACCTGAAGCAGACTGACTCGATGAGTGGAGCTGCGTGTCAGCAGTCTGTCCCCACAGCTCTCTGTACTGTGCTCTGAGCTAAATGCTAACATTAGCATGCTAACACACTCATAATGTCAATGTTAACATGCTGATATAACATTTAGCTTCTTAGCATGCTAACATGTGCTAAACACATCTGAGGCTGGTGTCTAGTTTTAAACCCTCCAGAGAACATGAATATCTGTCAACACCAAAGCCTGGAGGTGTGGAAGTAACTAATTACAAATACTCAAATTACTGTATATTAGTCGTTTTTTGGGGTTCTTGTACTTTGATGAGTAGATTTTCAAGTCTGTACTTTTACTCAAACTTAAGTATGCATTACAAGGTGTAATCTATTTAGCTGCTAGTTGAGTACCGAGTATAATTTGAATTAATATGCAAACCTTTCATCTGCATTTTAGTAGCCAATCCGATGATCTGATCACAAATGGACCAATGAAAACTAATTTAATTTTACCAGTGTAACAGTATTTGTACTTTAGTACAGATTTTCAGTCCCATGTTGCCTCACTGCCTGCAGGAGTCCTGTGGACGAGTATGAGGGCATGAGAGGAAATGAGAGGATATTTTTCTTCAAAGTCAGTCAAAATGTCATTTCAGCTTCATCCTCAAGAAAAATCTAACTCTGATTGTTTTTGTAATGCCTGAAAAGATGTTTTGACTTTATTCTCGGAATGCAAAATAAAATAAAAAAATCTTTCTTCCTCTAATTTTTCCCTCATGGCATCAGAGGAAGTGAAACTGTCTTTTCCTTTTTTCTTTTTTCTTTTTAAAAAAATTGAATAAAATTATCTTTTCTGCACATTTTATCTCCCCACATGACAGTTTAAAAGTCTTTAAGACACTGTCAGGAGCATCATTCATTCATTTCTTTCTTATCTTGCTTTAATATTTGCAAAATTAAAAAATGGACCAAAATGAACATAGCTTATATAAATAGATTAAACTAAAAAAAAAAAAAAAGGACATTTGTTTCTTACCATTCAAAAATTACAGGCTAAAACATAAAGTTTGTTGTTTAAGCACCACCATCAGGCTAAAATGCACCAAACTGAACACTGCTCTCCCTGAGGTCCTCAGCTGTTCACTGTGTGAAGTCAATAAAATCAAAGACCTCACACACACATACAGGCAGACTCACACAAACCAGGTCCATAAAGAAAATGATGTGTTGTTTGACTGTCCAAGTACTTTTGGCCCTGTGGTGAACCAGATTGAGTTTCATGGTTCTCAAATCTAAAAATATGAACAACACAAGAGTTTTTGCACAATGTAGAATTGACAGACCGCAAACAAACAAATGAGACAGTTCTCCTTTACTCGGGGCTCATTTCCTCATTTTCTTGCTATTTCCTGACAACACATTATATAACTGGAGCCAAACAGGAGCACCAGTATGCACAAAATGAGTCAAACATTAAACATTAAACAGAGTCAAGTCTTTTTTAAGCACGTCAAAGATTAATGTCTTGACTCAGTGCTGACACGTTGAAACAAGTTGTAAAAGTTGCACATCGATTCAAATCAAAACCTCTAAACCTACCTCTTACATAAAGAGAGCTAAACACCTTTCACCTACTTTAAAACTTCACATAAATTTGTTTTTCAAATCTATGAATCAGACATTCTGATATTTAAGTGTCCTCACCTGTGGCTCAAACTTCCAGGATGCAGTTGGTCTCTTTCCTGCAGGTACAGAGTATAAATAGGCTGAGAACCACGGAGAGCGGCGAGGTCGACTGTACAGTGTGGCGAAGCGGTACTGGTTGTAATAACGCTGGCAGACTGGAGTCCCAGTCAGACCTTTAGGAGGCCAAGACCTGTAGAAGAACTGGAGGCACGGAGCAAAGTCCCCGACGTCAGCTGCACACAGACACCACGCTCCGGTGAAGACCAGGACCACCACAGACAGAGCACTGTACCGACACATGCTGACAACTGACGGTGAAACGCTCGACGGCGTGTCATGCCTCCTCACGGAGAGATTTCATTGAGCTGTTCCCTCTAAACTAACACGTGACCTCTGAGAGAAAAGCAGAAGTTTTAACTTTAGTTTCACTCAGCTGTTTTTTTCTCACTATGATTGTTACAGAAATTTTACCTAAAGCGAGACTGAGGACTTCCTCTTCTGTATGAAAAGCTGAATTCAGATGAAACTAGCAGAGGTCACTCAGTGGAGTTCAGATCCTCATTAGGCAACAGCTGGTGAAGCACCTACTGCAAAGTCACTACAACTGATAGATGCAACCAGCAGAGATTTGATTTAAAATATTCTTTTATGTGGGTGGGTGTGGGTGCACGTCTTCCTCTCTATGGGGAAAATGTTTTCCTCTTCTCCTCTTTTAAAATGCACACACACATACATCTAAAGTGCATTTGTCAGACCCCCCCCTCTTGTCCTTATGTAACACAATAATCAGGCTGGTGTTTGGATTCCTGGCGCTGAGCTTCACTTGTCCAGAGGAGGCTCACAGGACATTTCTCCTCTCTTTCAGGGATTTACGGTAGGTTACAACACTTTCTACAATACGTGAACTAACTCAGATAAATGCCTTCACAGCACAGCTGCGGTGAAGAAACACTTAACTTTTGCAGGAGTCAATCTTAATAGCTGTTTTCAAATGTTTTTTTGATCCCTGTAAGTTGCTGATCTGTAGGCAGTAGTGCATGCTGTTAGATTCCTCAACAAAAGACCTGCAGGGAGGAAAATGGACACTTGAGGGCATGTTTCTTTTTCTGCACTCTGCTAAGTGTTTTCAGCTTGTTAGCATGACTGCAGATGATGAGATTAGAGACCATAGTAACACCAGGGATTAATACGTCCATGCATTTCACTGGACTTTGATCTGTTGGAGCAACATTTCAGGTGGTTCAGTCATTTTCCCCTCTGGTTTCACCTCTAAATCACTGTCACAGGTCCAGAATTTACAAATAAAACATGCAGGAAATGTTGCTTTATGGGTTTTAAATACTCAGAAATACGTTTTTATTCAGATCCTTCACTCAAGTAAAAGTTCTGGAGAGTTGAGAGTAAAAATGTGCAGAGCAGTCGATTTCCTATAGCTGCTACAATAAAAGCCTATGTCACTTTATAACTGTAACTTCCTTAAAGTTTATGTCCCTTTAAGAACGTAACTTTTTTCCCTAGTTTGTTTGAAACGTACATGCCGCAACAAGGGGTGTGACAGGCTACCGTGTGTGTTTTTAAAACATCTGCCTTAGATTGGTCCATTCAGAGAGACGTCATGTTACCAACACTATGATTGGTTAATGATTGGTTAAGGGGCGGGACGTAGTGTGTGTTTCATATTTGATCTAAAGTGGCCGCTCACTACGAAAGTAAGTCAAGGTAAAGATTTATAGAAGTGTGTTATCCGGATATAAAAGAGTTTAGATGTTCATAGTGTCTTTGAGAACTGGTTTCAGTCCTGAGTGCTGAGCTTCATTCAGACCTGCAACAGGTTTGTTTATTTGTTTTTACTGGAGGCTTTTTATTTTATTTTTGTGAGTAGCACCACAACAGTGAATGCTAAATTATTGTTTAGCTCGTGGTTGTTGTTTACTCACGCCAACTGTGTTTTTGAAGGTTTTATTAAGATATGATACTGGTAATAGTACTGAGTAATCCTGCCTGTTAGTCCTTGTAGTTTTAAGAGTGATATGGTCAAAAGTCTTGTGATTTAAAGGTGTAATAAAGTGAGTCAGTCAGGTTCACTGTCAGACATTTAAAGGGGACTAACCAGTAATTAAATTTTTCATTGCATTGCTAAAAAGAAGGGCTAGTGTGTATATTTTTGTTGCACAAAATGTCTTAAAAGAATACTATAAAAGGTGATTTATTTTTATTTTTATTGTTTAATGAATAAGATCGTTTCAGAAACAGAAGGCTTTACAGTAACAGTCAAAGGTTTAGAGTACACATTTGCATCAAAATACTTTTATTTAGCAGAAGCTGCAAAACCTTATTTAACATTAAACAGTTACAAAAGTGAAAATAACACGTGTGGTTAAGTTTAAGAACCCAGGACGCTGTATCTCATAATAGGTGATATGGAGAAAGCGCTGCGTGTGTTTGTGTGTCTGTATATATAACTTTGTCTCTAAAATATCACCTAATACCACAGAGAAAAGTGTTGGAAGTTTATATAATAGTGTCTTTTAGCAGAGAAATGATTCTCTGTTTGCTGCCTGGGGACTTCAGATGAGAGTTAGTTTATAGCAGACTCTGGTGCAGCTAAGTAGCTGTGCATTATCCCTGTGAAATAAATTAATAAGTGCTGCTTCACTGCATTATACATTTTCTGAACTTTCCTCTTAAAGGCTGAAACAA
The DNA here is from genome assembly GCA_027495735.1 of Lutjanus campechanus. NCBI lineage: Eukaryota > Metazoa > Chordata > Actinopteri > Lutjaniformes > Lutjanidae > Lutjanus > Lutjanus campechanus. The sequence continues at coordinate 20,081 of JAJHUR010136773.1, forward strand.
CATGACACCAAAATAGACGTACAGTTGACTCAGATTTCATGAAACAAAAATACACTTATCTGACTCAGTTATACCCCAAGTTTTTAAATGTTTCCTATTAGATAAAAAGTTATAAATAATTTTAACTGAAAGAAACTTTGTAAATTTGTCTGCTGTTGTTTTAAATATTTTGTATTTTTTAGGTTCTTGAAAAGTTTGTGAAATTTTTATTTAGGTGGAGGCATCAAATAAGACCTCTGGGATTTTTGCGTCTCCCTGCACTGTATATTATTTGTCATCTTTGCATTTTTGTGCATATTATTTTAATTGTGCCAAATAAAAATAAAAAAGGGAATTATTGCAAACTTTGTGGTTGTTCACATTAAACTTGTATTTTTGTCCTTTTCCTCAGAGTTAGTCCCACCATCATGGGGATGATCCCAACAGTTTCACTTCTGCTTCTGGTGGTGAGCGTGTCCCTCCTGACAAGTCCCAGTGTCCAGGGCGGGAAGATCCTGGTGTTCCCATTGGATGGCAGCCACTGGGTCAACATGAACCTGCTGATCCAGAGCCTCTATGACAGGGGCCACGAGGTCACCTTGGTCCGCACATCCACGAGCTGGTACGTCAAAGAAAACGCACCACACTACCGCTCCATCACCGTCACCCTACCAGAGGCCATCTACTTAGAGCAAGAGGACTTCTACGTAAACTTACTGTTCAAGACGCTGACGATTCAGAAGGAGGGGGCGTCTGTCCTCGCCTTTATGAAGTTCTGCTGGGAAATGCTGAGTGTGCTGTCGAAAATTCACCAACAGGCCAGCCTTTTTGTGGCAGAGATATTTGAGAACAAGACTCTAATGAAGAGTATTCGTGACACTGAGTTCGACATGGTTCTTCTGGACCCGGGACTGCCTGTGGGGGTTCTGGTGGCTCATGAACTTAAGCTGCCAACAGTTTATAATGTGAGATGGACCCCCAGTGGAGAGGGGCATTTTGTGGTCGCTCCGTCCCCGACATCTTATGTTCCAGCCACAGGATGTCTCGTTTCGGATACGATGACCTTTGGGGAAAGAATCAAGAACTTATTCCAGTACATCTTCAGCATCTGCCTTGACAAGTTCATATTCAGCTGTCACTATGAAAGACT
>JAJHUR010136774.1:0-16427 GCA_027495735.1 Lutjanus campechanus
TTTTTTTTTTCATTGTTTTGCTGTGCTTGGGATATTTTACCAACCCGAAACATTTGTATTTGATGTCCAGTATGTGGGTTTTGTCAGTTGCTGTTTGAAAACACACTCAAAAGCTGGTTGACTGATAAGTCTCATTCCCGGGTCGTCAAATACCGACGCTGTACCAGCCTGACCACCACACACTTCTAATGTGTCATAAGTGATGACTGAGAGAGATTATCTTTTATAAAGCTCTACAGTCCTGCATGTCTTTAAAGCTAACAGTGTAAGCACTGGCTGCATTGACATGACATGTAAATAATGGTTTCAGAAACCTAAATAAGACCATATCCCAGCTTTAGCCATCCCGGCTGTTTCCCCGTTTCAAGTCTTAAACTAAACTAAGCTAAGATAAGCTTAAGCTAAGCGGCCTGCTGGCTATAGTTTCATAATAAACATGAATTTACAATGGAACTACCCTTAAAATGATTTATAAATGGTTTATAATTAGGTTGTAAATACTTTAAAATCATTAATAATCTGTTACAAAACATTAAATAACAAGGACCAGCGTGACCTGCTGCTTGCCAAGTAGTGAGCCCGCATTCATCTGTACTGTTAAGCCTCAGATCTCGTTGTTTATAGCTTACTTTGTTTTCTCCACCGATAGCATTTAAACCTTTCAGCATCATCAGATATTTGTCAATAAGTTACCAGCATTTAACCACTGTCTGCATATCCTAGTAGTCAAAGTTTAATTTGGCATCAAACTAAGATATCAAATTACCAGATTCACTCATTCAAGACTTTGGGAATATCGTTTATCTTGACATTTTTAGAGTGCATCGTTTTACACCTTACAATAGGGCTCCCTTTTGCCAGTTATAAATTTTAATTACTCATTGGTAAGCTTAATTAGTAGCAACAAGTAACTGGATCTTAACAAATAGTAAGCCCAAGTCATTGTATAAACTGTTAGAACTTGTTTATTAATGATTTTACAACCTAATTAATAATCTAATTATGAACATTTATATATGAATATTTATAAATCATTTATCCGGGCTGACTCATGGTAAAGTGGTTCCAAGATGACAAACATGAGAGTGGTGTTGATTTTCTTACCTAACTCGACAAAACTATTCCTTTAAAGTCAGTCTGGCCCCCAGATATATTCTTCCCTTTGAAGTAACAGCATCATTTGAATACAGCTTTAAACAAACTCCACAGTTTATGATGGTAATTGGCACATTTGCTTTATTTTGAAAACAGACATTGAAACCATTTTTATTTTTTCATATTTTTTCTCACAAGTTTGAACTCCTTGATAAGGTTGAAACTGGACATTGCACTCACTGGAACATGGGAAAAGTATTTTTTGTTTGCTCGTTTGTTTGATTTTTTTTTTTTACATTTTTATCGTAACATCAGTGCAAGAGTATTTTTCCAATTCATATAAACTGTCATAACAACACCAAAGACATCAAAAAGAAGCCGCCACACCTCTTATAAGTTTTTGTGACTGCGAAAAAGTTCCTCTCAGAGGGAGAGTTCCCATCATGCATCTGGTTCGATGGTTCATGCTACTGTTCTCACTGATTGGTTGGCAGAACACAAATCGTCATGTAAGAGCCAGTTACATCAATACTATAGCTGACTTCTAGAGTTTATTATATGATCATGTCATTTAAATAGCAACAGGTCCTTTACTGTATATGTGAGTAAACAGAGAGTTTGTAAAAGGGGTGTAAACCAAGCTTGAATGACTCAAGCACAATAGAGAGAGAGTAATAAGTCTTGTCCTATATGTGGTTTTTGGATTCAGGATAAAGCTGCCCAACTGGAAATATCACACATTTAATTATACATTCTATTTTCCATCAGATGTGTCAGTACATTACCTATTTTGCTGTGTTCTCAATACACTTGTATGTGTTGAAAACTAGAGTTGCATTTCAAAACCAGCTCGTTTTTGTGCGTGCATTTGCAGAAGTACAGATTTTATTTGCAAAATGTGTTTAAAGAAAGTGCATTGCAATGCAAATAAAGTATGGCGCATTGCCAATGCATTTTAAATGTGTAAATATCCAGTTGGGAGCCTTCGCTCCACCACTGATCACTTACAATAGATAGTGAAGATGTAACAAATCAAATCCCTCCTCCTCATCATTCTCCTCCTCATTCTCATTATCAACATCATCATTATCAAGGTAACAATCATTTTTCATAATCAACAACAACATCTTCATCATCATCATCATCATCATCATCATCATCATCATCATCACTTCCTCGTAGTATTAGCTTGAGCCAAAAAACTTCACGCTGGAAACTCCCCCAACATGAGAAAATCATTGCCACACAAAAAATGACAAACAAATAGAAACGGACTGCCCTCACATTGGGAAGGCAAAGAGCAACCTTTTAAGATTTTTGTTTTTGTGTTATTCTTCATACTCTTAATTCTGCTTTCTTTAGGTTAGACTTTGCCTTAGTCATCCTTGGACTCGGTGGCCTCCGCCGCTGCATCTGCCGGGGTGGCCTCCTCTGCTTTAGACTCCTCTGCAGCATCTGGGTAGAGGGAGGGTGGGAAGGAGGATGAAGGGTAAAGAGGCAAAGCGAGAGAAGGAAAATTAGATGTAAGGGTTGTAAGAAGGGGGACATGAGAGATAAGAGGTGGGTTGGAGAGACGGAGAGGAAAAGAGAAAATTAGCCTGTGGAGAAGAGGTTTTACATTGTGTGGTTGGAATAATAAAGCTCTATCTGGGTCTTCTAAGATACTGAGCATCAAAGATTTCAGCTGCTACTTTTGATGTTTTAAATATTTCGCTTCCGATGGTTCTTTGTATAAAAACTAGAATAAGGTAACATTCAAAAATCATGAAAATATGGACAATTCTGTAAAAAAAAAAAAAAAGAAAAGAAAAAGAAAAACTACCTGTTTGTAATTCCATGTTGTTGACAAGATGTCAACTACACTAAAACTGAGACCATGTCAGTCAAAAGGTGCAACCTAATGTATAAAATCCCACATTGGCCGTGTAAATAATAAAGGAGGAGAGTGCTCCTAATGGACCCATGAAACATTTGAACTGACATCACAACGCTAACAGCAGCATCTCGGCCTGTCACATCTGATACTGTGTGATGCCCACAGTGTACTGCACTGTAATAACATCCAGCAGTGGCTTACTAAGAGGTGAATACTGCTGAATAACGATCCATGATACATCACTAAGCCATTACTAATCAAGTTTGTTGAGTAACATTTGCTCTGATGCTTCGTATTTTGCTTTTTCTATTAATTTATTCTGCTTTTTTTTAGAGTTGCACCCGAATTTTAATATGTTACTCAGAAAAGCACAAATAATGTGATGGAAACAGGTAATTGTTCAATCTGAAGTTGCTTATTATTATCAGAAAAAATCAGCCTTATGATTACCTTGGCAGAGTTAAAAAAAGAGGCTCAGTCAACCTCAATCAATCACAGATTTAATGCTGATTATTCCCTTTAACTGAGGGATATTTTGGTCTCGCTGTACTGTAGAGTTTCTATTTCCAATTCAAAACTCAGAAATTTATAAATCATTGTATTGATTTTCTGAATTTCTGATTTTTCAATATTCCTCAGTTAGGGGGATGGGGTTGCTGGCTTCAGACAGCTTATATATCTTAGTTTAGTTATAAAGTAAAAAGAGAGAGAGAGAGAGAGAGAGATGAGAAAATATTTAGTTATATACCAATATTAAATAATCAATGCTTTTTAGGCACAATAATTGCATTGTCAATAAATATTAGGTTTTAAAATAAAAAATAAAACATTTGCCAGATTTAACATTACTTATGGTGTAAACCACACCCACTTTTGGCCTTTTATCCGAATATAGATACAGAGACAGAAAATTTTGTTGGCAGAACAGGTTCAAATACAAATAATGACGTCTCTGTGCACCTCTGCTGTAAAAAAAAAAAAAATTAAAATCTGTGCTGTATACTATTTTGCTGCTAAAAAAAATTAATTACCGTTATTTTATTTCTCTTTTGACTGTAACATCTAAAGAAAAAGTGTGTAATGTCCTGATAAAATCTTGTCATACAGTATATGTATGTATGACAGTGATTTCAGGACCTTCATTTTATTGTTTCTGACCAAACCTTTTATTCAAGTGCCCTGAAAGCGGTGATGTCATGCCACAATGATCTCATACTCTTTTAATAGAAAGAGGAGACATCAAAGAATGACATCATTGCATTGGAGATTAGGGTGATGGAGTGCATGTATGTGCGTGTGTGTATGTGTGAGGGTCTGTAAGGGCGAGGCAGAGAGAAAAGAGAGACAGAGAAGTGGGGCAATCACATCTGTGTTAGTGCTTGTATGTGTGAGTGTGTGTGTGTGACTCAAGACAGCATGCTCCTCCAGGTAAGGGGTAATTAGCTTGTTAGCCACTACGCCAGTCTTATGAATGTCTTTCTCCACAGCCACTGAACTGTGTGATGCAAATGCAATTTCACCCAATTCACAGAGCTGAAGCCTGTCATTTCTGATGTTCCGACATCATCGCCATCTCAGTTATCTACATCAATGATATAACTGAATAAAATGCTGGTTTTGATGATGCATTTGCAAAGAAGAACTGGAGATGGAAAAATAAATGGCCAAACTCTGGTGATCTTTGTCGTGGTTTGGCGATTCTGCTCACGACTTTCACATTTCACAGTTTTCAATAAACACTGTCAACAGCATAACACATACTGTAGTTTTCTGTGAAACTTATTACTCAGATAAGGTAGACCTGAAGCTGAAGGACATAATGCACATAATGTACTTTTTCCAGTTTCCAATTATATTATTTTTTTTTTTAAAGAAGGTTATAATTTTTTAACTCACATCATGACAATAGTCAGTCTATATGGTGTGTTGCAAGGCTTTGTACTGGGTCCACTACTTTTTCAGTCTTTTTTGTTAGGGGCCATCATGGATAAGCACATTATTGATTTTTGCCATTATGCAGATGACACCCAACTCTGTATGGCTGTTGATTCTGCTGACCTGAGTCATCTGAGCCTCAAACTAATTCATTAAAACAAAACGGACATCCAAGATATTGTTCCAAAAGGGCAACGAAAAAAGTGTGCCTAGAATACACTACACAAGTGGCCCCTCATACCAGCCTTAGCCTTGCTTTTACATTGATTCTGTTGTTACTTCTGACAGATGGTGACAGATGGTGAACGGTAAGGATCGTTGTTGTTATTTTTTGTTTTATATTTATTTTATTTTTAAATATATGTTGATATTTTAACTATCGTTTATACTTTGAGTTGTATTTTGATGTGTAAAAGCTGTTATATAAGTAAAGCTTATTATTGTATTACTATGAGTGACTATGCAGTGCTATGTCATTATGCTATGACAGTTAACAACTTGGTCAGATGTAACGAAGTGAAGCCAGTGACATGGACTGTCCTAGGTGAAGAATCTGTATTATGCCCTGTCTGCCTCATAAATTATTCAGTCAGATCAGAGTACCTGGCGTCCTTGTACATGTGAGTCCGGCCTGTGCGCTGACAAAACATAACCAAGTAACTTAGTTATAAATATTCATATTCTCTCTGCATCGACTTGGTAAAGCAGATTGTGGCCAGCAGTGGATTTTTAATTAGGCGTTCTTTGTCAAGTAGTGTTTGTTTGTGACAGACTTCCCCAGTGCGGATCGTGACCAGTAGGGATCATTAATCATTCATTGAAATCAGAGCACCTGTTATCCCCGCTCTGCTCCATGCAGGCCAGCTATCCCATCGAGGTGGTAACTATGACAACAGGGAGACAGTGCTGCCTAGGTGACCTAGTTTCTGTGTAGTTCTCCAGTTGGTGTGTGCGTGTGTTTCCCACCTCACACCCCCACCTACTCGAGACTGAGCATGCTCCATTAACTACCTGTCTGACCCAGTCTGAGAGTCCTTGGACCAGAAATATGAGATCATGTCAAGTATATGTTATGAGAGTTTACTGTATCACTGTTAGAATGTAATTTCACGGCCTTCCAGTTTCTTCTCAGGTATACGTTTCTGCCATAATTGGACATCAAATTGTAGTTTGCTTTGAAATTTATTAGCTGATGTTGGAGGTCCAAACAGTGAAGATATTATGAAATAATTTGACCTGGTAGGATTTAATGGGGTCATCTGTTTTCACCACTAATTGTGTATTCATTTGAGCAAATATTGAGGCATGTTGGTCTTGGTATAATGAAGTTCATATGAACCCATCTCAGATGTTCATAAACGTTTATGACTCGCAGAACATGATAGCAACACTAGCCCATTGTACAACAGCACTAATCATCTTCAAGCCTGCATTTCTATCCCAATCTCCACCTCATCAGTATGGAGTTTCCATCTTACAGAGTCTGAGATACAAGGCTGTCTAATCTAATATTGAGCTGCGTCTCTGTGTTAACCAGTGAATGGTGGAGCACTGCCAAAGATCTTTAAATCCCAAAGACTCGACAAGCAGTTATTTCCTGCGGTGCCTGCCAAGCAGACTACGGGAAAGCACACCTATTCTTCTTTATTAGTATTTTACAGTAAGTAATTGCGTCTTGATTGGTGAGTGTGTCTGGAATTATTTCTGTCTCTGAACTCAATGCCCTCGCAAGCATGTGCTCACCTAAGTGTTTGATGGGCCTGTTGGGTCAGGCCTATTCAGTTACTTTTTTTTTAGAAGGGCCAGATTTGAAAAAGTGAAGTACCAAGGGGCCGGACCTGTACAGTTTGGGATTTTAATTTGTTGTCTCAATTGGAAAAGAAAGATAATGTACAAAAGTACAGAGTGCACTTTTGTAATCCTAGAACAGACGTAGCTTGTTGTTTTAATAAGCACATTGTTGCTTTTAACATCCTTTTTTTATACGGTTTTATTGTCTTAAACTTTATAAAATAGGTTGTCTGTGCTTAACAACACACATAACCAATGAATGGGCTAATTAGCTTACCAATAAAATGATGATTTAATAAACATTGTAAACAGTCCTTTCATCATTTGTAAATATTGGACAAATGATGAAAGGGCTGGATTGAGGTTTTTAAGGGGCCAGATTCAGCCCATAGGCTGCCTATTGAACAGGCCTGCTGTAGGTCCTATTTTAGTTGCCTTTTTTCAAATTTGGTATGTGCTTGTGTGCATGTAATGGGTTTTTAAATGCATGGATGTTAAATATAAATCATCTGCATACCTTGTTTATCTTTTGTTTGGTTAGGCTCCTCCTTCTCAGCTGTCGGGCTGACAGCAGCAGGCACATCGGCTTGTCTGGCCTCCTCCTTTTTCTCTTCACTCTCCTCCTCCTTCTTCTCCTCAGCTGTGGCTGTGGTGGGACTCTTGGCTGCTGCCGCTGGGGCCTCCACCTCTTTGGGCTTCTCCTCAGCTTTCTCCTCTGCCTTTGGCTCCTCTTTCTGGGTATCAGAGGGCGCTGTGGCGGCCGTAGGAGAGGCAGCGGCGGGTGCTGCCGCTACAGGAGACGTTGCTGCGCCTGCAGGTGAGGCAGCAGCAGCTGCTGGAGAGTTAGCTGGCTTGTCTGCCACTGGGCTTTTGGCTTGGCTCGTCTCCTCTTCCTTCTTGGCCTCCTCTCCAGCAGCTTCCTCCTCCTTTGCAGGTGTCTCCTCTCCCTCTGCTTTCTTTGCCTCCTCTCCTCCCTCTGTCGCCTCCTCTGCAGCAGCAGGACTGTCTCCCTCCTTCTCCTCCTCTCCATCTTTCATCTTTTTCCGAGTTATGTGTCCACGGAAGCTGGCCTGTATTTTGGTGGCAGCCTTGTGGGCCTTGTCCTCGGGTTTATTGGTGGTTCCATCCTGTTCAATCTTCTGGTCCGCCTCCTCATTCTTCTCCACCTGGTAGCCAAGAGAAGATACAGCAGATTAACATCTACTATAAGCCATCATGTAGGTCCACTGGAAACCAGCAAGGAAATGTACTGGTTGTTATGCTAAAACTTGCAAAGAATCCTTGTACTGTGGGGGTATGTAGCTTGAGGATGATCATCCCAAAATATCATGCTGGCATACTTTTATTTGGGATTAAAATCCTACCAAAGACAGGTACAGTATGATATGTCATGAGTGGAGAGGTCAGAAGTCAGAAAAGGACAAAACTATATGCTATGAGAGGTGTTTATTAGTTAACTTATGAATTAATGTAATTAAAACCATTACTGGATAATTATAGACTGGGAAAAGTTGGGTTAGGGTTTCAGGACTGGTTTGGAATTGAGCAGTGTAGGACTGGATGAGGAAGAGGGTTAGGAATAGGACAGTATACAGTGTAATACAGTATTGAAAGGGGTTCCATGATATTACCTTCGGTAACTGGATCCATAGCTGTCCATCAAATAGTGGGTTGTGCTATGAGTCATATAAATCTAATGAAAAGAAATCAAATCAAATAAAGGAATGAATGATGAGCAAACAAAATGAATCAGTACATTCAAAATGAATAGGCAAACAAATCAAGGTAAAATATTCTCTAAGCCAAGATTTAACCAATCAAAAGCTTTAAATGTGCACCCTAAATGAATGTGAATAAGCAACATGGAGCAAACACAAATTGTCAAAGAGGCATGCAGGCAGTGCAGCATCAGTTAGCCAAATGATAAAGATGTGAAAACTGCAGAATCTGAATGGTGTCAAGGCTTTGTCAGGAGCCAGCGATAGGTTTGACAATATGGTGAATAAACAGAATTTTATCATTTCATGCGCTGGAAAGAGGAGATTTAGTGCCATTGTGAATCATGACAATAACAGACGTGTGTGTGGGTCGATTGTCTCCACATAATGAATTGGATACACTGGGATTTGGGGCATGACAAATGACTCTAGGCATTTATTGTGGTTAGTCAATCCAGGCATGAGGTTGATATTGTCCTAATGGTGCTGAAATAGATTTAGTGAATAATTAAACTTAAATGTAGACCCTCCTCTCCATGGCATGCATTAATGTTGCCTGCACTCACTGATAATGATATCGTCAAAATTGTAACCAGCCTTCAAAACTGAGGCTTTTTCTCTAAAATAATGAGCCAATCCCTATTCTCTAGGTACAGTAGCTTTCTACGGCTCCATCTCTGGCTGCTAGGGAACGAGCTGCCTGCTAGAATCTCTCAGCATTCACTGCCATACCCCTCCCAACCATCAAAGGTTACCTTGACAACCAGAGTGCTAACTCATCACGGCGCTGTCTGCTGGTTGGAGCTATGAAAGACTATATGTCACCGTGATTGGCAGTGCACCTGACCCCTCGGGGGAGTCGGCCAATGGGAACTCGTAAATCAGGCAGAGCAATCAGCATGGCTAAGGAGGGGTTGTGTGTGATGCTGTGGTGGGGTGCGGTGCGGGGCCGGTGGGGGGGTTGAAGGGGTTATATGTGTGTGTATGTATCAATGTTGGCAGTGTGTGTCACTGAGCAGCAGCATCTTGTTTAAGGTCAGTGAATTTCAGTGGAAATGTTTCCAAGATGCGACACGGTAGCTGCATCCATCAGTCTATTTCCCGATACCTTCTGTCTCTAATAGTGTCATTATATTGGATATGAGGTTTGACTTGGATAGCTGCCTGCGTGAGGAATCACATCTGTGTGACATGATTTAAGAGCCAGAGGCCTTAAACCAACATGTCTTATTCAGGGTCAGTGTGTCAGTCCAATATTGGAGCAGAGAGAGGCCAAGGTGCAGCAGCTGTTTTGGTATATTCACCTCCTCCACCTTTATTCACATGCCATCCCCAGGGTTCAGGGTGTAAATCCTGCCCCGAGCCCTCCTGCAATTCTTAATATACACCGTCTTCCTGAAGCAATTTTGTGCAATGTGATATTAAAAAAAACAGCATGATACTGCTGGCTGTGACAGGGACAGTAGTAGGGATGCACCCATCTTTGAATACATTATTCAGGAAAGCACAAATAATGTGATGGAAACGGATATTTATTCTGTCCAAAGTTGCTCATTATCATTCTGAAAAAGTTAGCTCCATGATTGCCTCAGCCTAGTTAAAAAGGGTTGCATCTACCTTAATCAATCACTGATATAATGCACCAAGATTATTCCCTTCAGCTGAATACTTTTTATGTACTTGTATCTTTAGTGTAGAGCTTCTGTTTCTAATACAAAACAGATATAAATCTTTATATATTTATAAGTCAATTTATAAAACAGTTTTTTCAAATAAAAAGAGAGAGAGATAAATGAAAAGTTCTTTATGAAGATGTGGAGTTATATTTCATAATTAATTATATGCCAGTATCAGATAATGTTGATGTTTTGCAGGCGCAACAGTTGCATTGCCAGTGACTTCTGTGACAGACCCCGTTCACGTCTGGTCCTCTATCTGACCACAGATTCAGAGACAGATCATTGTGTTGGTTGAACAGATACTGATACAAATAAAGTCTAGATAGTAGATTTTCAGGGGCTTAAAGGTACAGTGCTCCTCAAATATAGTGATTTATGTTTAAAAGATGAACTAAAGCTGTTTACTTAACAAGGGTGGAAATAAACCTCAGCAAGTGTCCTGCTATTAGAACAGATAGCAACCGTGGAGACAGACAAAGCACCAGCGGCACACCCTCTGCTCTTAATAATATGCAGGTCTCCAGTGACTTATTTGGGCTTTTATTATGTCTGATCTCATGGGTGCTTACAATTGCCAAAAAATTGACCCAAGCACTTAACTCTAAATAGAATTACTTACTGGCTGCATACAGTGAGTCAGACAGAGAGAGGGGAAGAGAAAGAGAAAGGATGGATGAGGGTGTTTGGGAATATGGGGGTATGACATCATTATTGGAACGGTGGGGATGTCATTCACTTTAGAGATCTGGGTGTGTTTGAGTGCAAATGTAATAAAATACCGGCAGTGCCAAGTGATCTCATATCAGTGTAAGGCGACGGGGGAAGAAAGATCACCATCATGGTTTGACCACAATTGTAGCATCATCATTTGAATTATTGATATTTGTCTCTGTCAGAAGTGCTGCGCTGTGATTTTCTGATTGCTGTTGTCTGTTTCCATGGACCATAAGATTCAGTACTTTGACCTGTCAGATCAAACTTAATATGCTGTAATATACAATGCACCAGTGGTTAATAATCACTGAGATAGTGGCTACATTAAAATCCCATATTATCTAAATATAAATGTTACTGCAAATCCTTTAAGAATCGCTTCTTGAAGACTCTGGTAACTGAACCCTGGTCACGTATCCTCCTGCAGGCGCTATTCCACTTGGTGTCTGTGCGGCACACATTTTCATTCATAAATACAGCAGCACCTCCCAAAGGTACAAGGTACACTCCCTTTAAGAGTCCATGACCGTTTCAACTCTTCCTTCATTCATTTGCAGTGAGACAACATATTTGCATTATCAGGTTAATCAAATGACTTATCACAATTACCCTGCGGTGCTTCCTCTTGGAACATGGTCTTTCTGGTTGCCATAGATACACTACATTAACCACTGAAAACTGTTTTTATTATCCAGCAAAAAGTGGGATGTTTGCAATATAAAAGGGCTTTTCTTGCATGATTGTAAAACAGATTATGCAATCCTCCTGTAATTATAATCGTAACAGCAACATTAAGAGCTTGCTATAGGACACTTTGGTATATGTAGGTGACAGATAATGGCTGCCATCTTCATGTTCTGAATCTAAATGTACAATAGCTCACAGGTTAATTTATCTAAATGCAAGAGTGACGTCCACCAGAGGACAAACGTCTCCGTCTTTCCCGTCTTTGAAGGTAATAAATGGCCATGTTAAAACGTGTTCAGCACATTTCTGACGGCTGGATGTGTCTATCAGCTGCAGTCGGTGCTTTCTCCCTGTCTGTCTCTGTCCTTGGGTGGGCACCGGCTGTCGTGAGAACCACACCCGAGAGTCAATGGCTTTACCGACAGATCCATAACCACATACACACATACACACACACGCACCATCCCCCAATGGTGACACACAGTAACAATCCGCCACCTTCCTACTGCCTCATTGCCAGTGCCATTAGGGACTTGTTTCAGGAAAGGGGGGGCGGGGGGGACACACGGTGGAGTGGTGGGGTTTATGCTGGTTGAATTACCACAGAACCACAGCTCGTGCTAATGCACGCACCAGGCGTGCATATAATCATGTTTTGTTTTTTTTATTCTGATCCATTCAAGCGGGAACCTCCATTTTCACCTCGCTGCTTTGCCCAGCATTGGATCGAATGCCGCTAGCAAGAAGGGGGAGAAATATTAAAGGTAATATTTGCATTTATAATGGTGGAGTTACAGAGCGCAGCTTTGCCCTCTTATCACAAAACCAACAAGTGCAACCGCTGAATTTATTTAAGTCACTTTAACATGTAATTACTGGAGATTTGTGTATAATAAAGCAGACATTATAAGGGATAAAATGTAGTGCAATGGTCAATCTAAATAACATGGAAAATCTCCCCAAACATTTGTCATATCTCCACAGTTCCCAAGCAGGCAGAAAGGTAATATTAGCCAGCCTGCCAGTGACACACATACTTCCTGCAATGACACCTCTCTCTTAAAAATCCTAAAAATCCAAGCATGATTTCAATGGCTGTCTGCTTTCCTGCAAGAACCATCCAGACACCAAAGAGCAGAGACTGGCTGCTGTCTGCAACTGCTGAATATCTCCCTCTCCTCTCCTTCCTCTTTTTTCTGTCGTCTTTCACTCTCTTCCTCACTGAGCAAACTGCTACCCACTCATTCTCTCTCGCGCACACACACACACAGCCACAGCGGAGCACCACACCCTTTTAGCCAGCTATCTCCTGCAGATGAGGAGAGGGGGGCTCAGGTGGTGACTGCCACAGCCCCCGCTCGCCATCTCCCTCTCCCTCTCCTGCTCTCTCTGTCCTTTGACGGTGAATTGATGAGCGATGTTAAAGGATGCACTGTGTCTTTTACGACGGCCCAGGAAAAGATGCTCTGAAGCAACTAATAAGCGGCCATATGCCGGCGTCATTACATCCTCTGGAGCTGCCTTTAATTCAATTACATCGACTCTCTGCCTGAACAAAGGCTCCGCAATCGCCACTGATCTCATAGGGGGCCAGGGATGTGGATGGGGAGAGGGGCAGTGGAGCTGAGCAGAGGGGCAAGTTGAAGTGTAGAAGAGCTGGAGGGAAGGGGCTATTGGGTTAGACAGGGTGCTAGTAAGCTTTGAGTGTATGGGGAGTCACAGTATGACAGGATATAATCCCCAGCTCTAGGACAGCAGACTGAGTCTTCATTTTGGAGTTTGGAGCTCAAGAATGAAAGTGGAAGCAGAGCTAGACAGGGCAGGCAGGTACAGCCCTGGTCCTAGGTGGAGAACTAGGGATGGGGTTGGGCGGAGTTGGATTGGGAGGCATTTGAAGTCCTGGTTCATGGTGGAAATGGCAGCTTTGGCTAGGGCCTGGTGGTGGAGGAACACCTGAGTTGAAGAACCTAAGATGGATCTGAACTTGATCCTTCTCCAAACCCTGATGCGAGGACAAGAAGCATTTTTTGTGGTGGCTAATTTTGTTCTAAAACTAAAGATAAAGCTGGGGCTTGGGCTAGCAAGGAGACTTAAATGAAGTGCTAGTAGCCACTCCCATGGTGGAGATGTTGCAACAGCACTTAACACTCCACAATGGCAGTGCCCACAGCAATACTGCCATGTTCAAAGCAGAAACCTATGCTCTTTGCTCATCCATCCATGAAAACCACAGGGTCTGTCTGGATTAATTTATGCCTCTGCTCCTCAAAAGCAGGAGCAGGAGAGGATAAGTGCTTGTAGGCCAGGAGGATATTTTTCCCTGTGGTGAGGCGTACACGCTTGAGGCAGCGACAGCATTCTGTGTGAAAAGCCGGTGCCTCACCCACATGGCTGCAGTGTGCAGCACGCCGGCTTCCTTTTCTTTGATCTGTCTCACCTTTGCGCCTGCTCACCTCCTCCAATCATCCTCCCTCACTATGTCACCACCACCACAATTCCTGCTGGTTGTAGCCACCCTCCAGTCTCATTCCCTCTTTGCCTTTCTGCTTTGCTGCATGCCTGCCTCTCCCTACCTTCCCCCATACCTTGCAACCTCCCTCCCTGCCTCTGTCGTTTCTGCAGGTTCCCTTCGCTCCCTACCTCCCATCTATCTCCATGTGCACCAGCTACACCCTGCCACTTGCATCCTGCTCTTCTTGCATGTCTTTCAACTGGCAAGCCTTGCTTCCTTTCTCCCTCTCCTCCCTGCCAGAGCCAATATGACTCATCCAGACTAACATTTAAGAAGCAATCAAGTGCCATCGGAATCCAGTGCAATGCGAGTCCGATAAAATCACACTCAGTTTGAGATAGCAGCGGGAAAGCAGCCCTGATCACACACAAAACCACCATGATAGCTGCTGAAATACACCAGAGTGAAGCACAGTAGAGTGCCACCCTCCTGTCTACTGTCCAGACCCACCCGCTTCCATGCAACACCTTTTTTTTTTATCATTCTCTGCCACTGAGAACAGCCATGGGTTGTTATAAACTACCCAACACCACCCTTTCACACCCTTTAAACGAGTGCACACTTCATAGTACCCTCCATTGACAGCATCCACTTATAAAGCTGGAGGGCTATGATAATCCATTTAGACTCATTTATTCCCATTGTATTCCCCCGAGGCCACTGACATGATGGTGCTGCTCACTCAATCCGTACCCCGCCCTTTTTTTTCCCTCTCTGTGGAAATTTACTTTCCTGTGTCACCCATTTGTGCTCAAGATAAAAGAAGTATTAAAGATACTAAGGCATCAATTAAGAGCATATAGGTTGGTCCAATTAATACGAATAATCGTTACAAATGGTGAATTAGAGTTCAGTTAAGCTCCTGAATAATACAATGCAGAATCTATCAAGTGCCTTTCAATAATCTTTCACTTTTTTCAAGTGTCTGATCAATATGAGGGAATGCCCAGCTGCCCAAGATCGAGTTACAGTCTCGTGCCTCTCTGCAAGTACAGTGTGAGGTCTGAGAGGCATTGTGGCAACATCCATTCATGCGGGATAATCACATTAACTAGGCGTGTCTGGGCTCTGTGGATAGACTTCTATAAAGACAAGCCAGGCCCCAAGTCAAAGGAAATTACACCAACATCTTCTCTAATCCCTCCTCAAGCAGCCTGATCTGACTACAGACCAACAGTGACAAAGTTCAGAGTTGAGATGCATCATTTTGTCAGAATATATTAAATAAATAAAGCAAATCAGAGCAGTTTACCGGTTTGGTTCTTCTTATGCAGCACAGCATAGTTGTAGTTGTTGTATCCTCCCTTTTTCTTCTTCTTCTGCTTCTTTCTTCCCTTTTTTCTTCCCTTTCACTTCTTCTCTCACCCTCTCGCTCTCTCGCGCGCTCTCTCGCTTTCGTGCACACACACACTCTCTCTCTCTCTCTCTCTCTCTCTCTCTCTTTCTCTCTGGCTGTATCAACAGCTAAGCCGCCCAGTGCATTTACTCATCCCAGTTTGCACACACACGCTCTTCAGTCGCTCTGGCTGCCTGGACGCACCTCTCTCTCTCTCTTACTCGCAGCCTGACAATGACTACAAGCCCACCCTTTAAACCCCTCCCCTCCCCTCCCCATCCCTCCATCCCTCTCTCCTCCCCTCTTCCCTTCACACTATCCCCCTCCTCCTCCTCTTTCTCCTCCTCCTCCTCCTCCTCTTCTTCTTGCTCATAGTGATGAACCCCCCCACCTCTTTTAGATCAGCACTCCTCTCTTCTACATCTTCTCACTCCCCCCTCTCCTCCTTCTCCTCCTCCTCCTCCTCCTCCTCCTCTCCTCTTTCAGGCTCCAGCAAAAGCTGCGGCCCCACCCTAAAAAGGCTCTCGCTTAATGACTGACTGGATACCTCCAATATTTGCTCTCTGTATTGTGCTTTATTTTTGTTTCTCCCAACACTACCCCTACCCCTGTTTCATTCCCTCCCCTGCCACACACACAGGGAGGTGTCTTTTTTAAAATAATAATAAGAAGCTGCTCCCAAATAGAAGTAGCCTTCTCTGATTGCTCAGGCTCCCTCTCAGACTGTGTGTTATACACTCTCTGGGTCTCTGATTAGTGTTGTGAGCCTGTGAGCTCTGCGTCCAAATTGCCACAGCAATGCCAAAAGCATGTTTTCTGGCACAGCCGGGAGCAGCTCTTGCCAGGAGAGACGTGTGAAAGAGAGCAGTGATGATCGCAAGGCGCGTGCATGCATGCACACACACACACACACTCTGTGCTCTTAGGACACGTCAACCGCACCACCACCACCAACCCCCCCACCCCCCCATACCCAGCGCTCTCTGTTCTCATGGAAACACCAGCAGATAGACTAGAAGAGCAGAGGAGGAGGAGTGTGTGTGTGTGTGTGTGTGTGTGTGTGTGTGTGTGCTGTCTCTTTTCC
>JAJHUR010136774.1:16447-51556 GCA_027495735.1 Lutjanus campechanus
GGAGGGGGGGGGGGGGGGGGGGGGGGGGGGGGGGGGGGGGGGGGGGGGGGGGAGAGAGAGAGAGAGAGAGAGAGAGAGAGAGAGAGAGAGAGAGAGAGAGAGAGAGAGAGAGAGAGATGGAGGGAGAGAAAGGGATGGAGGAAGCAAAAGGGCCGGGTGTGGCAGACAGGCAGGCAAGGCAAACTGCCTCTTTCTCTCTCCCTCCCCCTTTTTTTTCTCCCTATGTGCCCACATTTGCACACAGTCTGGTTTAATGAGCAGGCACAACGCATGCATTATCCCCACAACTACATTTATAACCATTACCGTACAGTGAGGCTCGCCGGCGCATGCTCATGCAAACACCCACACTCTGTATTTGTCTTTCATAATACACACACAGACACACACACACACAGACACACACTGTGGTGTCAGAAGAGTCCCCACCCCCGCTCTGACACCGGCGCGCACCAGCAGATGCTACAGACACAATGAGGATGGAGGGAGGGATGGAGAACAGGAGGATAGACAGGGTGAGAGGGGTGGATGGAGGGAAGAGGAGGAGGAAGAGGAGAAGGAAGGGTCCTGAGGGGTTGTGCTCCGCTATTCTTTTCCTTTACAGGATTATTCCACATCCAGTTCACTGAGGGGAAATCATTAACCTGCACCACTGGGCCATAGCCTTCCAGGTGGTCGCCACTGCCACACAGGCACATCCAGCAGCACCGTTACTTGGCTGTACTACATCATCACTATGTGTCATCATGTTCTATAAGCAGGCTGTATGACACAGACGCTGTAATAATGCAGGGTTCTGCTGAGTATGCATGGTGTTTCTCAGCACTGGCCTGCTTTACTTCTATACAGCTATGCACATTCATACAGCTGCTAGCTCACAGTCCCCTACTGGGTCACTTCACTGGAATAACTAACAGATAAGTGCCTTGTTTAGGGGAAAAGACAGACTTTCTCTGTCCAGATTTTACAAAGTTGTCTGCGATCCCATTTCAATTCAATTTATATACAGATGACGAATTACAGGAAAAAGCTCTATAAATGAGAGGAAGAAACACATAATGCTGAGACTGATAAGAGTGAAAAATAAAGTGAATCATGCTAGGCTGTGGCCTGTATATACACCAGATTAGACGAGATTAGTCAATTAACTGATTTTTTGAAAGATAATAGCAAGAGTTTTTGGTTAATTGTTTAAGTCTCTTATTTTGTCAAAATAAGCCAAAGACACACCGGTTATGCTTCTCCAATGTGCTGGTTTTCTTCATGTTTTTTTTTTTTTAAAGTCTCAGACCGTGGGCCTCCCCTCAAACAAAGCCTAGAAAAAAGTAGACACTCAACAATCGTGCCAAGATAGCCTAATATTACTGTTTGACATAACTTCAGAGTAAACCAAATACATAAAAAAGGTCTGTCCAAAGGCATTTATTAGTTTCTGACTCTGGGAAAGAGGGAAAACAGTAAGATTTCCCAATACAGTATGTCTGAACTCTTTCTTTAACTAAATCGAACAGATTTAGGCTATTCTGTTTTCTCCTTTTCAAGCATCCCCGGGGAGCCATGCCTCCTACTTTAAAAACTCTGCTCTATTGTATGAAGTTGAATACCTTAGCTGAATATCAAACAAAAATAAAAACATTTAAAGGGATAGTTTGGATTATTTTAAGTGGGATTAAATGAGGTACTTATCAATAGTCAATAGTAGTAGTAGTCAGTGTATTACCATTTTGTAAAAGCAGTAGCTACCTAAAAATGTGCACTGAAAAAAATCAACTTGTTGCTATATTTAGTATATATTTTTACCACTTTACCTTGCTGTCAGACAAGCCGTTACACAAGTGAAATATCTCTCTCTCTCTCTCTCTCTCTCTCTCTCTCTCTCTCTCTCTGCCATTCTCCATAGGTGAAATCAGTGATTTTACCCTGCAGAACACACGAGTTTCTGGTCTACCACTGCCTACATTGGTCAGTTTTGTTTGTTATTGTGTGACTTTGGTGTTTTAAAAGGGTAGTTAAGATTCACACCAGAGTCACACAATAAGAAAAACAAACAGATCGAGGCAGTGATAGACTAACAACTGCCATGTTCTGCAAGATATAAATACTGATTTTGCCAATAGAGGCTGGTTGAGTGAGACAGCAATATTTGCCTTAAATAATGGTGGTGTCCCATCAGGCTGTCTGAGTAAAACTGTGAAAAAAATTTAAATCTAGCATACACTTGTTATTGTTTTTTTTAGGACTCTAAACTCTAGTGGGCATTTGTCACTATTTTTCTGACACATTATAGAGTTGATTTATTGCCAATACAATCTGCAAGTTAATCAACAATAAAAATTGTTAGTTGCAGCACTAATTGGACACCAATGAGAATTTCCAGAGTGACATGTTAGACAGTGTTCTCCACCACCATCATCATTAAAAAAAAAACACAAGGTAATATCAGTCAAGTTTGAAAGACTTGGAGAATCTCTGCTAAGGAGCTTTGGAGCTGTTCTGGTGGCCCAATGCCCTACATTTGTCTCCTATCTCTGTAATGGATGACGTACAATGAGCAATTCATTACTGCAAAATAAACCCTGACAAGGTGATAGTCTTGAATAAACCTGTTGTTTATTTGACAATAATGACCTGCTCACTGTACATTATCCTGCTTATTAAACTGTTACTATACCAAACAAAATCATTAATTTAACACAAAATTAAATTAAAATTATTTTGTGATTTTATTGTTCCTCTTCAGTCTATGATCAGAGCTGCGTCCATAGCAACAGCCTGTTATTCATAGCAACAGTCTGCTGAATGGGAATCGCAGAACATTCTAAAGTGATGCTGCTACCTTTGAAGGATAGTGTACATATCTGTCACCAGGTGATTTGTCATCCGTCAGTCATTCATCATCAGAAATGCATAAAGTCCATGTGAAGGACAAATGTCAATCTCAAATGCCTATTAAGAGCTTCTCTTAATAGGCATTTGAGATTGACATTTGATATTGATCCTAAGTAAACACAGTCCAGCATAGCCAGACACGTTATCTCCACAGCACTGTTTCAGCACTGGAGAGACACATGGTCAAAGGATTACACTTGTTTTTTTGGCTGGCAAGTGAAGCAAATCTATCAGCCACTTGCATATTTTACCGTCATTGTGCTGGTGCTAATTTTGTGGCCTAACTGTCAGTTGGATGTTCAGCATAACAACACAGGACCTGACAGCGAGCTAATGAACTATAACAGAGAGAGAGAGCGAGAGCACCCAGGCCAGAGGAGAGCAAAGGTAATGTTAAAGACACCATTACGTTGAGTAAAGTTATATGCATGATCCCACTCTTCACCTGCAACCCAAACCATTCAGTGTCTCTTCGTAACGTTGGTCTCATTAATTTCCATGCCAGGAAAGAATGAAAAGTGATCCAATGATTTAAGTTTTTAAATTCTTAATTGATCGTACGATTTGCTGTATAGCCCACTATACAAACATTTTGAAATTAAGTTAAACCACGTTACACAGGATTGAACAGGTTGAGGCTACCTCGCTAGATAAGTGGTAACAGTGTACAGGACAAGGTGGGTATCCTCCAAGAAGGCCGACTCACTGACAGTGACATCACATTCCCAGACAAGGTGATGGTGATCTACCTGAAAGGGTTTATTTGTAAATAATGACCTGCTTATTGTACTGTATATCATCTTGCTTATTACAAGACTGAAAAAAAGAACAATTTAACACAAAATATTAATTTAAAAACTTCCGCTAAATGGTATAGCGTCTATGATCAGAACTGCGTCCAAAGCAACATTATGTTATTCAGAAATTGCAGGCCTTAAAATGCTGTATTTGGCAACTCAAAATCAGGTATTCAACAAAGCCATGCATTAAATATTATTGAGCTGTTCTATCCTATTTACGTAGATAGTTTGATCCAAAGCCAATGACTCAATGTCAACAAATGCCATTTATTGTGGAGAATGTTTACAGCATCAACATTTAAACATCAAGTGGCAAATCACTTCAAATCAAATCCCCACTCTGGGAACCCTGCTACATGTCCTTTAAGAGAGGAATAAAAACAGCAACACAATCCTATAACAAATGATTTGGGTTGCCTGAATGAAAAAGAAAAATCCAAACACTCAAATCCCCGAGAGACAAATCAAGCTGAGGCCGGGGCGGCGGTAGCTAAAGAAACAGAGAGAGTGTGTGGGTTGATCTTTGAAAACAATCCATCTGCAATTGCAGCAGGTTGGCCAGCAGTTGACTGCAAAATGACCCAGTAGCTGCTCTTTATCTTAACATCTTAGTATGCTAATCTATGACCAGTTATTTGATTGTCCTGTTAAGCAGCTGAATCTGCTGCTGTAGCGACCACACAGATCAATAATGTCACACTGTCTTGTCACACCGTATCGAGAAGCTGTCAAGAGGTGTGTTCTGACAGCACTTAAATGTAGGCTGCCGCTACTTACTGTGATTACAAAGTCATTTTCATGATTTCAGTGTAGTCTCAAAAATAGGACACCCAGTTAACAATGTGTTGTCACTTTTCAATTCTACCCACAAGACTTTGTCAGAGCATTAGCTAATGTCAGGTTATTTGTATCTCAGTCAACTTGAGGGACCCTTCCTTTGGAACAGTGCGAGTTATCCTTATTTTAGTGAACTATTCATATTTGAATAAAGCACAGTGTAAATGTTGCATATACGGCTGTCGCAGTAACCACAATTTTGATATAACACACTGTTGAAAAGCCAACTGCGGGGGCTGGCAAGCAAACAAACACTATGCTCATGTTTTTACTTTATTTCATGAGGCTAGACCCTTCTTGTTTTACACTTAAATGCTCAATGTTCAATGAATGAATAAACTTCAGAAACTTCAGTTAGAAATGGTTCAAGCTCAAGGATAGGTCGAAACCGGCTGTCCATGACCCAACTTCAAAATTGGAAGCTGTGACTTTGCCATATTTTCTCTTGTTTTACAGTTTATTTCTTATGTTAACCTGTTGAACTCAACGCTAGCATGGTGTGCAACTAAGATTGTTTCAACCACTTAGCGATGCTAGGCTAATGCTGTAATACTGAGGGACAGTAAAGAGAAACTGTGAGTATGTTAGGCCTCATTTAAGCCAACTAAATGTCAAAAGATGCCAGTAATTATTTTTTTCATGTTGTTTTTTGGGAAATTTTATACTGTAGCACAAGCTGCATGAGATTTGTTGTTATAAGGAGGCTGGCTGTTTTTTCTCTGTGATCCTCATCGCTGGTGTGTGCATGTGTTTGTGTTGCTGCTGCTGCTTTACAGACATGCCCTGAAGATAACAATACAGCTACTAGTTAAAAAGAAATGGTCAAACTGCAAGAATTGTATTTGCTTTTGTAACGTTGTTTAACTATGACAAACACCCAGTCGCTACCTTACTCGGGGCAGAAAATGTATATTAGAATTGGACAAGATGCATCTTGAGCACCCCCTGGTGGCTGGCCGCAGTGCAGGCCATAAATCCTGCCTCCCTAATTTAATAAGTAGGATATGGGACAAGCAAAAACATCCAAGCAAATATCAAATACGTTTTTCCCAAATATGGTTTCACTCATTTTAGGTAATTTTTATCACGCGAATGTTTGTTCAAGTGTTTATTTTTTCTGATCCGTTTGGTTTTCATCAGTTATTTTATGATATAAAAACGGGGCTTCACATCGTGATTGACAGCATAGTCTTACTTGAGTCCCGTTGTGTAAGTGGGAATTTGACAGTGCGGCTGCACCGCTGCTCACTACTGTGCAGACTCTGGCTCCAAATGATGTCACCTCCCGTCACAGCAATAGCCCTAGTTGTACACGAAATATTGTGCCACCTTCAAATGTGCCTTCTCACATATGGAGTTTAAATGAGGTGCAATACACACAGTACACAAGACAACCATATTTTTACGTGTGATACTTGCCTAGTGCACCCCTGAATGCATTCTGTTGTGTGCTGCATTGCACATCAACAATGCAGTCTGTCCTTTCAGACTGACTATGATGAAGCTCCTCATTTGCACCATGAAAGGTCACTGTATCTGTGAAAGACGATGAGATTGTAAGTTATCTTTAAATATTAAGCTGAAAGCCACACTTACCCTACCCATTATAATCAATTATAATGAAGATGTTGTAAACTGCGGTGCTTAGGATCTTATTCAGTTTTGTTTACAACCACAGGACAATGCTAACACAGGCAGTAAAAAAGACTGCTTGCTGCACATATCACACTACTACAGCACCAATCATAAAATATACATTTTTTTTAAATTGTCAAAAGGTTATGTAAACTATACTGTAGGTGATTTATTCCCCATTGACGTAATGAAACCTTGATGTATTTTAAATAATGTGTGATCTTCAAGGGGCGATAAGTAACCTTCAGCAATTCAGACTCTTGGTGGGCAAATAATTGCAGGAGCATCAAAGACCTTCAACACAGATCACGTTGTCCTGTAACTGACTGACTGAAAATATTCCCCCAAGAAGTAGCTCATTAGTGCAGAGATCAAACTGAAACATCTATAGAAAAAGTATGAAAATGTAACACAAAATATTAAGATTATAGTGGTAAGCATCTGTTTTGAATAAGCTCAGAAGTCGCAGCTCTGTCTGGTGTGTAATGACCGACACTGAGGTGGTGTTGACATTTGATTACAGAGATTGTCATGTTATAGAGCAGAACATAAAGTCAACAGTGACCTTTACGCACTAAACATTATTATTACCAGAAAAGTGACCTGCACTCATGTCTTTTCTCATGCTAGGTGACACATTATGTGTGTTATTATGGCTAAGCACCGGTACCAGTGGAGAAAAAAAAGTCAGTGAGAGCTGCCAAAATGTCACACATAAGAAAGCAATTCACTGATGAGCAGGTTTGATTGATTGGAGAGGACTTAAAATCAATGAGCAGAGGTTTGACGAGACCAGATGGCAAAAGAAGAATCACAGCAAAGCCATGCAATGTATATGCCTAGCTCCTTAAATATGACAATCAAATCTTTGCCAGCTGAGTGTAAAACAAGAGAGGAAAGGATTTAATAGTGTAAATCTATCTGTTACAGTGTGTTTGCATATTTTCTACCTTAATAATTTCTCCGTAGAATACAATTCTAAAAATTATTTATACATGTATACATAGCCTCCAGTGCTAGTACAAGGAACTTTCATATTTTGTTGATTTTTGGAGGCCCATATGCACTAAAGCAATAGTGTTTCCACCTCCATAACCACAAAACATAACATCAGAAATAAAATTATCTTCTTCTGCTTCTTTTTAACTGGCTAATGTACAACTCACTGTAACTTTGCCTGGGAAAATGTAAACACAGGCTTGTTTCATCTGATTTCACAGAGAATCCGACCCTGTGGCAGGCATGAAGAAAAACTATATAGAAATAGCTGATCTTCTCCTTGATAACTCCTCGTAGTACACAGGCAAAACAGACAAAACAACCAAATACACAAACATGCTGCTAAAACGTGAAAAACAACACCAAAAGTGTTTCCAGTGGACACTGAAGAGTGTTGACCATGACTTGGACACACTTGTTGCCACCATAGACTACATAGATGCAGCATTGACTACTTTGGCCCGTTGCTGCGATACGATAATGATGCCGCCATTTTTGTCTGGTCAAGAATGGGCTGTAGAAAGGAGAGAGAAACGCTGCACACTCAGCTCCAAATGCACGAGATCTCGTGCATTTGGTGCTGAGTGTGCGGCGTTTCTCTGTCCTTCCTAGTATGTTCCATTGCCAGCACCTCTGAAAAGTTACGGTGTGCGTTTTCTTCTCATCTCAACAAGAATGGGCTGTAACCAAATACAAGTGAAACTGCCATTTTTCTGGATAAAAGCACTCTAACATTTACATTTCTCAGCAAATTTCAGTGACTCATGTTATATTCAAGGTCTACGCAAAGAATGTTTTTTTTCTAAATTACTCCACTATCGCACATCGTTTACTTGTATGTGTTTACTTGCCAGTGTTGACCGGACTGAAACAGCAGCAACGATTTATGTATAGTTCAAAGGCCAGTGCTGTGTCTATGTATATACATATATCTGGTTGGCACAGTGTGTGATTCATGAAGTCATTTAAGGGATCGGTGTATCATCCGTTTATGTTTATGTTATGTATATCGCGTGCACCTCGCAACATCCTGCAGAGTGAAACAGTTGAATTCTATCCGCTAACTTAATGATTTGTGACGAGGTCTAATTCATGGCAGATATTACAGTTATCTTTCCGACTATCCTACCACCAGTGTTGACAGATGGCCTGTATAATAATCATATATGGATCAGACATATTCTGAGGTAGACTGCAGAAAGCCATGCACTGTGATGATAAAAATGACAACCTCAGAAGCTACACATTTCACTACCACAATTTTAATAGTGTAGTGTGCAACTGATTAAGTTTGCAGCATGTTTCTGTATTTGGTTGCAGTGTGTGTATTTGCAGCATGCTTCTCAACTGCTGCACGTGTCAAAGCAATGAAGATATTTTCTTAATTTGTTTATTTAATTTGTTGTCATTTTCTTGATTGACTTCTGTTTTATCTATTTTCATGTTTTTCTTAAGTTGTAGTACTTTTTTCCCCTTGTTGGATACAAGTATTAAATGCTGTAAATCTGTTGTAGTATACTGTATGTTTGCCAAAAATGTGCACTTAGGACAGTTAAAAACTCAAAACAGTGGAAAAGGCATGTTTTGTCCTCAAGTCAAAAGTTTTTTACAGGTCAAATTCCGAACACTTAAAGCCTTGTTTTGTTGCCAAATCCTGGAATTTTGTAGCTTGTAAATTCACAGTTGACTCTCCCAGAAGTCACAGCATTAAACTATAGTTGAATACTCAACAGATCATCTAACCAGGAACACAAAATAAATCGAGTCATTTCCATTGAAATATTCATGGATTCATTCCATCTATATACCTTTGTACCTTTATTCTTTTTTCTTGTGAAATGTATAGCATTTTGTATAGCAGATTCAGCCCATTTGTGTCAAGTATTTACAGTATACTTTTCCCCTTAAAACCCCAAAATATCCCAGTTCTGCGGCTCAATAAATCTTTGCTGCACCCACTTGTTTGTTAGATATTGTGCACTACACCAGTGTTGATTATCTTGAACCTGATGGGCAATGAGAACATCAAGTATTTCTCTTTCTGTCCTGTCTGCATTGTTCCTGTTCTGGTTTAATACAATACAGTTCAACCTACGGCTGATCATTAATCACTCCTGTATTTATTTAAACATCAGGAAGCAGATCAATTGTGTCAGTGCATTGTTATCATTTCAGATGTTTCGGAAGCTGTACGGCGTACATCTATCTGTAGAAATAATAACATGATAAATAACAGAAACTGTCAGATACATTTTATTTTGAATAGGTGGAGTTATGAACTTTTGTTAGCCCCCCTCCCCCTCCCCTTATGATCTGAGCAGAGGACAGTGACCTAGAGGATGAAATGAAAGGTTTTCCCACAAGCCATAATAGAGAGAAATAAAAGTCGACCAGGTGTCCACTTCTGAGCAGGGACACGACTCCCACACCTGACACAGCTGCACTCACACAATGCAACACAGGTGTTTTTCCATGAAGACACAGTTTACTGTGTCAGCAGACAGTAGGCTGAAGGCCCCCAAATTTTACCTCAAACTTTCTCTCAATACGTTTTAATCAGTACCATTGTAAGGTAGAAACTCCCACTACATTGTAGTTAGAGATACATCCACATCTCCATTAACTCGGGCTTATAATGGCTTCTGCTTTTTTGGTATTCACATTCTGAAACTGGTGATTTCTATTGCCTTGTTCTCATGTTTACAGTTTTCTATTTTTGGAACTTTGTACCATTAAGGCAGTGGTTCCCAGTGTTTTTGGCTTGTGACCCTTAAAGGAGCTGAGTTTTATGGAAGAATGGTCCCTTTTCAAAGTATCCATATTGACATGAAATAACAAAGTAGACAGGTATTACCAATGATACAACATGAACGACAGCAGCACCCTGAGTCTGTTTGACCTGAATGAAGCAGAACCTTTATTAGTAACACTGATGACAACTGTGTTTAAAAGTTGATATGGGGTGTCCATCTGATCTTAACAAACAAAGACAAGCACAGTCCTTCCCTTAGGTCTTCCTTTCTGTCAACAACAAACATTAACACTGTCACTTGCACATGTTATACAAGCTACCTTTATAAGCTATCACTAATATTACATCAGGATTTACAGCTCTTTACTTACCAGTCTAGCAGAAACGTTGCAACTTCAGCATCAAACTTCATTCCTTTATTTGTCGAGAGTTGTCTCTCCAGTGCTGGAAAGCAATGCCAGTGTTTACTCTTGTTTTACTTTCATTCCTATTATTTTTTTCTTTGCAGCTTAACATTATCTGTTGCCCTCTGGGCAGTGCAACTTCTTCTCACGTTGGACTGAGCACAGACTGGATGCCACAGTGACTACTACCTCTTCAGGTATAAAATGGTATTATGAGTCAGAATGGGCTGGGGCTAGCTGGTTGGCATGTTAATTTCAGTACATATCTCTGCAACACAATACATGCTGACGCCAACATTTGTCAGTGTGTCTCAGGCATGAGGTGCTGCAAATCAAAGTTGAGCTGGCCTCAACTTTCTACAGCGCTCCAAGGATGCAGTTATGCATCAACCAGTCATATGTGTTGGTTTTGGTCTCCCCACAATTCCTGTACAATGTAAACACTGGAAGAAAAACCTTTTGCCAATTTGGGTTTCATTTACCCAACATTTTTTTTCTTACTGCAACATCAACAAAAAAAAAAATGCAGCTTGATGATCCATGTTAGGTGAATCTACACAGAAGTGCTCATCTCACAGAAGGTGACAATTCTGTGGCTTTTTATGTGAATATGACACTTCTTACCTCAGTGTTATGCACACATTGACATCATTTATGAGAGCACTCACTGGACACGAGCTTCCTGTGGTGGAGATGGAGCTGGTTTGAGACTGAGCCATCATTGGTGGGTCTGGTTTCTTCTTAATGCTGCTGTTTAGAAGAGTTTAGCATTTAATTGTTAAGATTTGTATCAACATTTCCTGGTCAGTAACAATACCCGACAGCTAAAATAAATTTGGATAAATACGGCAAATACAGCATTTACACTAAGGGAGGATTGTATCCACCTCTCTGCCAAACCCAGTAATAGAATTGAGGCTGAGAAAAGGAATGAACGGAATTTGAATGTTACATAAACTATTAAGTAATGATATTATATCCCTTCAGCTTGGGTACTACAAAATCTGAATGGGTCCCTCCTCATCAACATTTGTCCAGAAAAATCAAGTCCAGGGAGTCAGCTGCATATTTTCTTTCTTCAATCAATTTTTAATTTTTTTTTCTGCCTGACATGAGTAAGCTGTTGCCATGGTAGTTCAGATGAAGCAGGAATGATAATTGTTCCACCATAGCAGTGTGTGAATTATTAAAACCTAGAGGGCATGAATGAGCTGAATGAGAAATAGAAAAGAAATGAGACAGAATGAGGACTTATTGTTAAGTGTGTATTTCATTGTGGGTTTTTATTAGCTCTTTTTATGACTCTCAAGTCCCACGACTGTGTAGATGAAACAGATGCTGCCGCAATTTCTGAGTGAAGCGCCGAGACTCCAGCCTGTCCTTAGAGTTTTTAAAGGAATATTCAACAACATTCATGAATAGTGCAACAGACCAAACAAAGAGAGAGCAGAGGAGAAAATAGTGGCTGTATGCTATCAGCTTTGCTAACAAATTGTCTGTTTGCTAACAAAGATGCATCAGTTTAATGAACAAATTATTTTTATTTACTCACTGGGAGCATCTTTTTAAGAAGTCATGATCACCCCCTCAGCGTAAGCCAAAAGAATCTGCTCATAAACTATTTATTTAGGCAAAAATGTTGCAATTTTTTTTTTTAAAAAAGAAGGCCGTGAGACCTAATCCTATTAAATCATATGAAATAATATCCATGAAAACCACATCTAAGCTAATACATCCCAGAGCTGCAACAATTCATCAATTAGCTGTCAACTATTAAATTAATTGTTAGCTATTTGAATAATGATTGTAATGATAATGATTTAAATATTTTTTAAAGCGATATTCCACCACTGAATGATAAAGCATGTAAACACGGCGTTGATCTCGCGAGACTTCGTATATCTCTTAATGGACGCACGTGTGAAAATATCATGAGACGCCATGTTTACATGATACCTGCTACATGCTACAGTTGACATTTCGGCTAAAAACATGGTGTAAATGGCATCCTTTGTGGTTAAATTTTAATGTCACAGCTTGCGGACACTTGGATTACACCACAGGAGCAGGATGGAGACATTTTGTTTGTTTTGTGTTCTTGTTTTTTTACATTTACATTTGGTCTCCATTCACTGCCATTAGCTGCAACCCCGTTTTCTGCTGAAACTCCAGGATTGTTTTGTGAACTGAAGATCTGAATCTGAAGATTACTCAGTGGTGGAATATCACTTTAAATTCAAAATTCTGATCCAATTCCAAAAAAGTTGCAACGCTGTGTAAAACAAATAAAAATGGGATGCAATGACTTGCAAATCCTTTTCAGCCTCTATTCAGTTGAAAATATTACAAAGACAAGATATTTAATGTCCACACTGATAAACTTTGTTTTTTGTAAATATTCTGAATTTGATGCCTGCAACATGTTAAAAAAAAAGTTGGGACAGGGGCAACAAAAGACTGTAAACATCGTTGAGCACTCAAAAAGACATTCCACTAGTAAACAGGTAAACTGGTAACAGGTGACAGTATCATGACTGGTGTCATGACCTGGCTCAAAGCCATGACAAAAACGAGGAGACATGTGGTTTTAAAGTAAAAACGAAACGATTTTATTACAAAGAATAAGAAATTAGGCGGTTTGCAACATAACGAAAATACTAACAAAACTAACACTTAAACCAACTGAACCAAAACATAATGCGCCGAGGAGCCGCCGACGCAGTGATGCGGCTGCACCTGGTAGGTCTAGGCAGAGCAGGGCGTGAGTGAAGAATAGTGCCAGCTTTTATACACCGGGGGACTGGCCAGGCCCACCCAGGTGTGGCAAACCTACGACCTCTGACCTGCAAAGACAGACAAGACAACAACAGGGGGAAACACAAAACACAACAGCAGGCCCTAGAGGCAGGAGGCCGTCACACTGGGTATGAAAGGGGCATCCTAAAAAGGCTCAGTTATTCACACCCCGTTGTGACAAATGGCACAGCATGGTAAACACAGTACCCAGAACACGGAAAGTGGAAAATTGTGACGAGTCCACGTGATTTTCTTTTTTTTTTTTTTTGGATATCATGAACATCATGACCTCCAGGCTAAGGAGGAGAAGGACCATCCAGATTGTTACCAGCGTTAACTTCAAAAGCCAGCATCTGCAATGGTATGGTGGTGTCTTAGTGCTCATGGCATCATGGGTAACTGTCACATCTGTGAAGGTCCCATTAATGCTGAAAGGCACATTCAGATTTTCGGGCATGCCATCATCTGATGACATCTTTGTCAGAAATGTCCCTGCTTATTCCAGCAAGACAACGCCAAGACACATTCTGCATGAAGTCCAGACCTGTCTCCCATTAAAAATGTGTGGTGCATTATTAAGCGCTAAATACAACAACAGACACCCCAGACTGCTGAGCACATGAACTCGTATATCAAGCAAGAATGGGAAAGAATTTTACTTTCAAAACTTCAACAATTAGTGTCCTCAGTTCCCAAACACTAACTGAGTGTTGTTAAAAGACACAGCGATGTGCCACAGTGGTAAACATGCCCCTGTCTCAAGTTTTTTGGAACATGTTGTAGGCATCAACTTCAGAATACAAAAAAAAAAAAAAGTTTATCAATGTGAACATTAAATACCTTGTCTTTGATCTCTATTCAGTTGGATATAGATCTAAAAAGAAAGGATTCGGTTTAATTTAAATTTTAGTGTCAGAACTTTTTTGGAATATGGGTTGTAATGTGAGTTGCAGTTGTACTAAATATTCTCAGTAGTAAAGTGTCACACACACACACATTTACTGCAATGTAAAGATGTTGAAAATATCGAAAATGTATATTTGTATATACAATATATACAATATACAATGTAAATAGTATTTGTTGGTCACAGTTGACATTTGAAATTAAATCATTTATTTTCTTTTCAAATATTACAGATATAATACAAATGTTCCACTACACCTCAACAAGGACATCACCAAATTTCATACAACCACTCAGACACATGCAATAAATTATACAATCTCCTTCACAATAAGAAAGTAACACATATAAATCATCAAGATATAAAAATATACATAGTGCTCGTAAGCAGCTGCTGAATGATACCAGCTGCTTACCTGTACATACAGAATAAAGAAATCTATCGTAGAGACCACAAGCTCTAAAATTGGGTAATTAAGACCTCTGCTACTTCACAGCTCACTGGTATAAAAACAGTGAACTGGCTCTAGAGAAGCCTTGGGAAATTAAGGAGTTTGTGGACAAAAGGTAAATCAAATTTTCTGACACATTTTATAGTGTAACTTCAGTGTTGGAGATGCATAATTCAGACCGCCTCGAGACAGAAAGGGGTCACCACAAAAGTAAACATCACCAGAGTGACTGGTTAAGTGGTTGACTGTGGCAAAGAAGACACGAATTCAGCATTAATTTCCACTCGGTACCTCCCAAATGTAAGTCGGTCTACATTGTTGCAGTTACATCTCATAACCACCAGGGTTCTCTAGCACTGAGACTCAGCATAGCCTTCATCCACAGGAGGCCTCTTTTTTAAGTTGTAATACCCATCTTCATCGTCAGAGTCCTGAACAGACCAGAAACCAAGACAGTCAGATGAAGCTAAATACAGACAGACACACACACAGATCCAGACACAAAACAACTACACTGGAAAAAAATCAATATTTTATAAACCCTCAAGTCCTGTTGACAGACATAGAGGCCATGTAAAATTAAACGTGAAACAGATCTGGCAGACATGTCTCATTAAGTTATTTATGGGATGGAATATAGTGTGATATAATGAAACGTTCTGTACTGTACCATCAGATATAGGTCACAGCATGAAGCCCTCTTTGCTTTGTCCCCCGGTGGGTGGATGCCATACTCCTCTCTGATAAATGCAGAAAGAAGAGTTCAGACAGTAAGTAATGACAATAATCACACTTGCTATTACCAGGAAAAAGCCTGCCTGGAACATTTTGACACTGTATTTACATGCTCTAAACATATGCTAATCATTTTTCAAATTCAAAGGGTGTTGCCATTTACATGTCAAACAGATGTTTACATTGTTGAACCAAGTGTGAAATAAAAACAAAAGGAAAATGTACATAAACAGAAGAACTGTGATTTTACTAGCAATATATATATATGTTAGTCTATTTATGTATGAAAAATTAAAAATTTGTCCCTATTAAGTCGGAGCCAACAGCCAGTTAGCTTAGCTTAGCAAAGAGACTCCAGACATGAGGAAGCTCAGGCAGGCTGCAGGGGCACAAGGTGAGCGTAAAACTGTAATTTCACAATAAAAAGTAACAACAATACCCACACTTTAAGTTGATCAGCTGTTAATAACTGTCTGCTGATGTAAAGCTATATATATATATATATATATATATATATATATATATATATATATATATATATATATATATATATATATATAATATATATATATACACAGTATACAGTATATATATAGTTTTCTCCTTTAACAGACTACATCACCGTGATATCATGGGATGCAAGAAGAACAGATTTTGCTGCAGAGCTCAGCTTTCTCTGTTAATATAGCACGAACGGAAGAAAATATTGCTTCAGTTGACTTGATCTACCATCAACACTGACTGTACATCCACAAAGTGGAGAATTTTTCCTTAATATGTTGTACTTACAAATGACAGTTTATGGTTTTACAAGTTGTTACGTGCAGGATGATTTTTTAACCAGTTTTTACACTTAATTAAGCTAAGCTAAGATAAGCTACAAGGCTGCTGGTTCCAGCTTCATATTTCAATAATGAGAAATAAATTATCTCATCTAACTCTTGGCAAAGCAAAGCAAATAAGCATATTTCCCAAACTACTTTTGCATAACTACAATTTTTAAAATTTATTCTGTCTCCTGCTGTAAGAAGATCCTTGAGTGCAGTAAACAGGGTCATCTCGTTGTGGGTTTGGGAACAATGGAGAGAAAATGAAAGAGAATGCAGGTAATGTTGCAGAGTAGACAGAGAACCTCAATGTACCATAAAAAATTAATTAATAAATAAAAATAAATTATGTAGCTATATAAGGGTATATATGAGAGACTTTTCTGAATAAACACATAATGAGCTTAAAATGGGCTTGGGTCACTGCTCATTGTTTAATTCTGCCCATGTCATTTATGCAATCTGTTAAACATGTATTATAGAGTAGCACTGGCTTGTTAAACATTCATATTCTTGTATTACATCAGCCAAAAGAGCAAATACCAGCTCCTGTGTGACTTCAAACCACAGGGAGTAATGCTGCAGCACTATAAACCAGCCTGTAGTTTAGCTAATTGCAGACTTGCGTTCTGGGCTGCTCACTGATTCATAGCACCTTTCTACAACAAGTACACCAACTGAAATCAAACCTTTCACTCAAACTTAAATTCTTCTTTAACCTTCATCAAACTAGCAATCCAGAAGCACATTTATAACCATCAAAGCCAGCAATGACCATGATTAGCCCCAGGAGAGCCACAGCAGTGATTGGTTGAATAAATCTACTCACCCCTCTGTGACCTCTATGGGCGATCTGTAGGCCTTCGATTGGTTGTGCTCTTTCTTGGGACAGAGCATCCGTCCAATCAGAATGAGAGTGATGATAGCAGAGGGGAGGAGGATGAAAGCGAGGAGGACCGCAACATCAGAGAAGCGAATGCTGGGCGCTGGGGAGGAGGATGTAAGTTCATTAGACATACATTTACAAGCTGTTTACGACCGCACATGACGTCATGCCATACAGACTTAGAAAAGCAATAATTACATGCATACACAGCTCATACAGCACTTCTACATGTCATACAACATATGCTATGTACCACTCGGTGCTTGTTATTTTTGCATTTTGTAACTTTTGTATAGAGCTTATGCTAAGCTAAGCTGCTAGTTGCAGTTACAGATTCACTGCACAGGTGTGAGAGTTAGGGATGTAACAATATACTGAATATTGTGATATCGCAAAAAAAAAAAATCTTGATACTGTACCGAGCTGAGACAATAGCTACCATGGTTCATGATCGATTGATGATTTTATTTATGAAATTATTTTTGTTTCATTTTATAAAAGGACCACTACTGACCACTGCATTGTTTTTGTCTTGCAATTGTACATAATTCATTCAGTGCCAATTCACATCAATTTTCTTGCACATGCTTAGGTCATGGCTGGCTTCCTTCCTTCTTTATCAAAGAAGGAAAAACACATTTTATACAAAAAAAAAAAAAATCTGTTCACATCAAACTTATTATTTAATACACTATTAGTTAGAACATTTTTTGTAGTCATTTTTTTTTCTTAATTAATTTTTGGAGCATTGTGTTATCATATCTTGAGTTTTTGGTATCATATCAATTTTCTAATTTCCAGAAAGTTGCTTTCAAAGAGTGAGCAGTAGCCACCCAGAATCAGCAGCACCAGAGTGCACTTTCACCACTATGGCTCCCAGTTATCTCATCACACAGCTAAACAGTGCAGGTTTTGGCTTTGAGTGGAGGAAATGGTTAGCCACATGACATGATCAATGTTGCACGTTTTCATAATTACTTGCATAAACACTGTTAATTGTGCCAGACCTGATAATCTGAATCAGGAGCTGATGCTACTCCGATGCTGTTTCTCTTCATTGATCTGTTTGTTCCCTGCTGGTAAAGAGGTGAGTCTTTCAGGGAACTGAGATACCTGTAAAATCAGGTTCTAAATAGTTTCCCTCATTTGTAGTTTCTGTGGTTGCCATGGTTGCACAACAGGCCGCAGTGGCAAGTTGAAAAAGGTCAACCATCATAAACTCAGATGGCAGCAGCTATGCACGCTCACAAAGCAGCAAACAGCCTCCCTCTCCATGCTGCTGCCACCAACTCTAGACCTCAGAAAATAAATAGTGCCAAAATGTTGAAATTTCTGTAAAGAACCCCTGTCACCATTTATCTTCCATTAGTTTAATGATTCTTAGTCTAATGACAACTATAAATTGAGGTAAAAAACATTTAGATCAGTCTGTAAAAGTAGGTAACATAGATCTGATGAGTTCCTCTTCACTACATGCCTGCCTCTAACAACTACGGTCTGCTGACAGCAGAGGCAGGCTAATATGTATGAGCCAATATAGCTAACATGACAGGTTTACACATAAACAGATGCTTGGATTAGGCTGCTATCTAAAAAATTAGAGGCTGGCAATAGAAATTTAAACTACTTCATCTCAGTCCTGTCTCTGCATATACACAGTGTATAATTAATTGTGAGGAAAACCAAATCCAAAAACCTGAGGTGAAATCAGGACAAGCAGTGTGAGGGATTTATAATCGCACATGTTTGAGAGGATAAACATGAATACATGCATCTGTTATGTTACATGCATTCCAGGGTGCACCCAATTGAACTGGCTGGAGATGGTTAAATATTAGGAGTCACAATTTCAATTCTAAATTGAAATTCGATTAAAAACAAAAACAGGATTAGCACTTCTCCCAGGGCATAAAACCAATGATCTGTTGGCCTCTACAAATCAAAACTTTGTAGATGAACAATGACATAGCCATCAGTGTAAAAAAATCTGGTTTAACATTAGACCTGCACAATTAATCGCAATATTATCAAAATCCAAATATGGCCAAGTGCAAATGTGTCCAAATCGCAGAGGCAGAACCAAATCACAATTTTTTGAAAAAGGAAAAATGCATTTGAAAACAGCATTATAATGAGGTACCATAATGTTGCATACTATATGCCCTGGCCTAAAAATCCTGTTGTCGACATGAAAGAGAGAATATTGCAATGGCAATTTCGGTGAAAATTACTTTTCGTAGCCCTATTAAATACGTTTAAATCAACACGCGCACAAATACAAGACAAATTGAACTGTGGCTTTGGAGAACCATGACAGATAAAGAATTCTTACATCATGTGTTTGCGCACCGTCTTACCTTTTGGTGTGACAGTGAGTACAGTGTGTGAAGTCGGGGACCCGTGGACATCAGGAGGATTTCTGACTGAGCACGTGTAGGTCCCATTATCGTTCAACGTGGCGTTGATCAGAGAAATGGACGCCTCCCCACGCGCCGGGCTTCCCTGCCACCGGATACGACCAGTAAACTGGCCATCAAGTGGAGGGAACGCCCGTGAGGAGAAGTGGAAAAACTGGAGGGAGATGAAAAAAAAAGATTAATGTTATTTGTATGAAACAGATAGGTGTGGTTAAATAGAAAGTGCCATGAGCAAGGGTGTGAAATTATATCCAATTTAGTCTTTTGGTGGTGGGAAATAGAAACAAAAACACAAGTGCATGAACTTAGTGACTAACATAACTGGATAGGCAAGATTGAGAAAAGAAAAAAGAAATGTTGGGAGCAACATCTAAATAATTACAACTCAATGATCATTTCTCATATAATAAGAACCATCAATCCTATATCTAACTTATCATTTTTCTGCCTAAGGGAAAAGTGTCTGGAGCAACAGGTGGTGGGACAGATGGTGGTGGGACATTTTCTTTTGGCAATATTGTCGACAGCAGAGAGAAGAGAGCTGCCTGTTCAGTTTTAGAAACATGAATAAAAATCTAATCGGGCACAAGGCAAAGAAATTCATGTGTGAGCATGAGTCTTACAGAAAGAGAAAATTTGAACCACAGGTGCCTCGAAAATGAGTTTTTACATTTTAGTTTAACATTTACCACACAAGTTTGTTTTCAGCAACAAACTCCATCTCGTCATTACTCCCACGTCAAGCTGACCCAGACCTTTCCAAAGAATGACATCCAAAGTATGAGTGTGTTGTGTGTTTGTGTGGGTGGAGAAGGGGGAATGAAAATGTGGAAATACTACCGGATGTGTTTGTCACTGAGTAAACTAAGAGTGTAGAGTTTGTGCTTTAATAAGTTTCATGACGTCTTGGTTTGTCACCACTAACCAGAGATTGTGTGGAAAAAATCTAAATGTAAAACCAGAAAGTGACTTGATGGAGATTTAAGGAGGTAGAGGGGTAAATCCTTAATATATTTTGTGATCATATTTGCTATATTGGTCTTAGATACTGTTTGTATCTTATGTTGTTGTTTGACTCTTTGTTCACTTTCTATACATCTTATTTTAATGAAAGAAACCCATTTGACAGAGACAGTAAAAGACAAGCAAAACGAGTGAAAGTAGAGCTGACCCAGGGTTCAAGCAGAGCTGAACACTTGATTAAATCTGTTCATACAATCATATGAATGACATCTACACTGTGGAATTTATAATCTGCCTCACGTAATACTCCACTACATTTGTCTGACAACTTTAGTTGCTAGATACTTTACATATTACAGTTTTTACTTCCATTTCCAGTCCAGTGAAAACCATGTCTCTCCAAGTATTTATTTATTATTTGGAATCTGAATGTTATGCTAGACTGAAGGATAAAGTCATCCTCATGGGATGAGAAAATTCTCCTACTTCTTTAAAGTTCTATGTGGACCTTTAAGAAAACCCTTGTTATTGATGACACCTGGTGGCCATTAAGTGAGGTGCAGTCAGTGTGCTGTTGCGCTCTCTGTACAAACTAGCTTGCCATTTGCAAATTACAAACATTACAAAGCAACTAATGCCCGATACCTGCTGCATAAGCAAGTTACAGGTAGTTGGCTCACCTTAACTTAGCTTAGGTTTTTTAATTAGCTAGCTGGCCACCCCTGCCTTGCACCACTCTAGGCTAGTAGAACATATGTTTTCTTTCTACAATACATAATTTATTGTTGACTAAAATCAACAGTATTTGTCATAATAAATCAGTTAATAGGCTTATCATGGATCACGTTAGCTGGTGAAGTCAAGTATGGAGTCAAGCTAGCCAACTAACATATCCACTCAGATTGTATTTTGCTAGCAATAACTTTAACAAGCAAGCAAACTATGGTAAGCCAGATAACTCTTGAGCTCTGACAGGATACAACACACAAGACTCTGGCAGACAAAGGGAGGAGGACTCTGGGTGTTTGTGCTCAAACACAATTACAGTTGATGGATAATGTTTTCAGATGTTGAACTTCTTACGTGAAGATGTCGACCATATTATCACCATCTTGCTGCTGCTGTTTACACTCAACCTTATGCAAATTCAAAAAATGCACAACAGATTAATTTTCTTGGTGTATACGTGTATGTATACATGCATTTGGTTTTGTTTTATATTTTCCATTCTGAATTTATTAAATTATCTGTATTTATATAGAGAGTATATATTATAATTTGTGTGTAGTATGAAGGAACTACAACTCTAAGTTCCTTGTACAACCCTGTGCTGTATGATGATGACTTTGAATCCCTGAATATTGCAACACCCAATAAGAGTACAGTCAGTCTTATACAGAATAGTGAGAATAATAAGACACAATTTCAACTGATTTCTCAGTGTGTCACACTACACCAACTTGAATGGTTAAAAAGAATCAAACTTATAATTAGACCAGGAAAGATAAAGAAATACAATTAGTAGGACTAAATAGTCATGTAATATGAGTGGCTGGTCATTATTCCTCCAGACTACATCTTTTACTGAGCTGGTTGAGTAGGATAAGGAACATGAAGATATCAAGAGGCTTTTAGATTATTTGCAGGATAAGATCAGCGCTGCATGGCCTTCATCTGTACTCTCAAAGCACAACTGAAGGGAATTATCGATTTCTTCTTAAAACACCACGGATGTTTTTGCATCCAGCGAATTCATGCCGCTCCTTTCATATCAGACCTAAAGGGCCCTATTTTAATCCTCAACGACAAGCGCAACACGGTACGTCTGGGTGCACAGACTGTGTGGGTGTCTCCAAGTGCACCTGCTATTTTGGTTCATGTATGTGCAGCCACGCAAAGTGCAAAAATGCTGGGTGGAGCTGAATGTTCATGGTCTGCTTTCTTCTTACCTATGGATCTACATTCAACATAATTTGCTCCCAGGACTTTTTACTAATTCTACTAACTGTCCCCAATATCTGTACTGAACTGGGAAAAAGAGAAATGTAAATATGCTGCTCCCACGGCTTAGAATCAGCTGCAAAACCTTCTTCTGGAGCTGGTCTCATTGGATGCTTTTAGAGTGATTCTAAATGACTTGGAAAAAGGTACATCTGGCTGTAGATACCTTGAATATTGAAGAATGCCTTGATATCTTATAATTCTGTAATCTGTTCTTTGTTTTTATTTTAAATTGTCTGTCTTGTGTTTTGCAACCATGTCACTCCTGGTTAAATAAACTTTAAACAGGTCGGAGGGTGTGGTGATTAATTAATAAATTGCCAGCCAGTCACACCACTGGCCTCATCACTCTGAAACAGCTGTGTCAGTCACGGTGACGCATGACAACAACAGCTCAACAAATGAAAAACAGGAAATCATATTGTTGCCAGAGTGGTCCAAAACATCACAATACAAACACCACAAATCTGCAGCCAGAGGCAGATGGCATGGTTTGTTTGTATTGTTTTTTTTAACAGTTAATAACTACAATTATTATAGAAGCAAATAATAAAAAAAATAGTGGTGAGATATGGTCACATCATATTTTAAAATGTGACAGCATTTTCTTTATAACGCAAGAATAAAAAATGAACTTTATTTGAGCTGGAAAAGAGTCTGTGATACACAGGAGCTGTGTAAATCCAATGTCCCTTGCATAAACAGGTAAAATACCAAGTTACAATGCACCAGTATGGTATCTGAAGAGGCACGTGTTGTTATTCTGTAGCAGCCTTGTGTCAAGTGCATGTGATTTAATGAAGGTAAACTCAGTGGACGTCTGGGTGTAAAATACCACAAGGATGGGCAAAGCAAATTTTAAGGTCAGGAAAATATCAGTGGGGGCACTGCCTGCATTGGTCTGGTTGTTGCACTGCCACCAAAATAGCACCCAAAGTGTTCCAAAAAGGCATAAAGCTGCTAGAGGATGTCAGCTTATAGTCATTCATCCACCTTCATGATGATAAGGGGAGGGTCCTTGATATTTGTCCAAATTCACAACCACAGGCAGCACAGGGAGAGCCGGTGCCATTCAGGATATCCCACTGTGACTATCTTCATAACTATGTCAAGTCCTTTGTAGCTGCTGCCATGTCATCCCCAGTGTTAGTCTCTTTTAAACAACTGCTGTGAAAAGGTCAATTCCTATATTCAAGCTTACCAAGTCTCATGCAAGTCAATGCAGATAATAAATCATTCCAATCATGAAAAATATTTGTATATGAAAATATGAAGAAAAATAATCAGATGTCCTTATTTAGAATGCATAAAGGCTGTGTTTCAGAATCACAGTGTCTGTGGGTAAACAATGTCATATAGGAATGCTAGCTGCCACACAGTGTGGCTAATGGCTTGATTCCAGCTGACATGGCTACGTCGCATTACAGCTGTGCCACTTCCGCCGGAACTGATCGCTGCCAATCTACGCAATACTTGTCATTCCTCCGGTGGCGCCAAAGCGCATCGCAAAGCGGTTTTTCACTCTGCTTCAAATATGTGCTAAGTCATCATTTTTGATGGGTGACATGTCAAGCTGCACAGGGCAGATTGAGCAGGCAGGACGTCAGACACAGAAACGGCATAGAGAATCTGGTCAATTTTCAAAATAAGACCCTGTGCTCACACTCATAAAAAACAGACAAAAACAGAAACTATTTAACTATGTTTCCTACTTATCAATGGTAGAGGCACAAAAATGAAGGAAAGAGGAGCAAATCAACATAATCAGGTGGGCAAAACACTCAGCTGCTGAAACACTTGTGAAACGCTGTAAAGAGGACATGCAGCCTTGAGTAGGACGGATAAAAACTATGGTGCAGACGTCCCTGGCCCAGTGGATTCAGCAGCCTACTCTTTTTGCAGGTTTACGTCTACTAGAGTACCAATCCACTTTGTTTTCAGTTCTGATACAATTTATTTATTTTTTGTAAGATTACATGAGGATGAAT
This sequence comes from Lutjanus campechanus, assembly GCA_027495735.1. Lineage (NCBI taxonomy): Eukaryota > Metazoa > Chordata > Actinopteri > Lutjaniformes > Lutjanidae > Lutjanus > Lutjanus campechanus. The sequence goes on from JAJHUR010136774.1 coordinate 40,735, forward strand.
TTGAACTTCAGTCTGGAATGCCTGTGTACTTCGTGTAATAGAGCTTGTGTCACAGGGTCCTTCAACTATTTTGGGACGCTGTATTTGTTGACGCAATAGACACTTATTACTTGTCTGCACATGGCAAAGTATGGTATGTTTGGGATCTAGGGGTAAAAATATGCTTAAGTGACATGTGTCCTGAAGAGACCAAGAACATAGTAACGGTGCAGCCTAAATCAAGATCAAGCATAGACGTGTGCCTCAAGTGAAGAGAGTACATTTACTGCCTAAAAGTTTACACATTAGCAACAATGTCAACATGGATAACTGTATATGGCCTTTCAATAAAGTGAGGCGATCAAACACAGAATCACCTGAACAATCACTGACACTGATACAGTTTTATGTTTTTACAACACTGTGTCTATCAGTTGCATTTTTCTGATAGACAGTCTGACTGGAGGCCTGGCAGATATACACTTAGTCACCTGCTGCTGTTATTCATCCAATGGCTGATCACTGGAGCACTTGGCAGTTCAACCTGCGTGACAGCAGTATGAAGTCACTGACCACATAAGAGTCTGTCTCAGTCTGGAAATAAGCATTAGATCCGATGATCCTTTTAAACTCATGAGAAATGCTGAAACACAGCCAAGAACATTGGATTGTTTTCCCGTGGGGCCACCTATACAATAAATCGATTTGATAATTTTAACAAAAGCTTTCACACAATTAAGAATAGTGCCTAACTGAAGTTTTAGATTGTAATAATATATTTATTTTTAGCATTATTCAGCAGAATTCAATTGCCAAATCCTCCAATTACCATCAGCTCCCACTGATATTTGATTGAACATTCAGCCTCTCTTCTCCAATCTGCAAAATTAATTCTCATCAGGACTGAGGTAATTATGCAAGCCACTGAAGCACTGCAGCAATTCAGATTGACACTAAAGCTTTGGCTGCAAAATTATATTTTCTGATGGAGCCTTTCACATGCTTATTCATGGTCTTTCCCAGTGTGATATACGGCCGGGACACACAGGCCAATAAAGCAGCCAAAACTGCTAATGAAATTGGATGCAAAGTAAATGAAGACTTAGAAATAGAAATTAGAAACTTCCAGACTTGGTTCCATCTATGAGCTGTATCAGGAAAGTGCCAATTATTATTCATCCATGATAAAGAGAAACTAGTTGGGCAGGGTCAAAAGATACGATATGAGCACTGGTGTGTTTTTTTCTTAGGCAGCAGGAGGACACACCTAATACATGTCTGGCTTTGTGAGGTAATTCCAAGCAATCAGCTGACTGATACACACGTGCATGGAGATTCCAACACCCTCTCAAGACCTAACATACCATTTCCTTTTTCTCCTCTTTCCCCTACACACTTTTAAACCAGACAACTGCATCTTAATGACTAAACCAACAGCACTCCATATCAGTGGAGCCACAAAACATTAGCCTCCACTTAACTCTGAGTGCTCCTATAGGAAATGATGGCATATAGGGTTGCAGCTACCACACTATGGATTCCCATGGTCCAAATGCAATTACATAGAACCACACTTGATGGGTATCTTCAAGTACAAATGGACCTGCTTAAATCATGTGGTGGATTTTTAGTGGACTGGTCACTGAAACTGAACCCAGAGTGTGCGGGGTTAGAGGGCTGAGTGCAGTTATGGGTTGAGATGGATACATCTGAACACATTTCAAACAAGACCACGAAAGTACCACATAGGAAGGGGTATTACAGTAGCTGACCAGCCGGGGTTTCCTGGGGAGGCCTCAGAAAGACACAAAGGCTGGGCTGGAATGTGAATGGCTAAGGCCTGGACATTACCTTAATCATGATACATCAAGCGTATTGTTACAGTATCTGCATTAAAACTGAGGCTAACCTTAGTTTACTACATGGTGCATGTGCACACGTAGGTTAAAAAAAAAAATCAAGAAATGTCAAGCTGGTCAAAAATGCAAATAAAGCAACCACATATTCAAACAAGCCCTGTTTGTACAGAGTGAGCAATGGAAGTCACATACCTGTACGATGAACACCATCTGTATGAGGTCTTAAAATTAACTGAAAATAACTCAGCAATGCCTGAAATACATGTTATATCTTTTGAAACAAAAAAAGGCTGCATTTAATGATGGTTTTTATTGTTGACCACTAATTATTTTTGTCAGAAAATATTTGTCTACACTTGCACCTGTTACTCATTGATTCCACTGCACACCACGTCTACGCCACATTTTTGATCTTTCTCCACATCGCTGCACGTTCCACCAGCAGCGTTTCAGAGGTGTTTTAGCAGCAGCGCATTTTGCCCACTTGATCATGTTCACTTGCTCAGATTTTGTTGATTTGGTCCTCTTTCCTTGCTTTTTGTGCTTCAAGCAGTTCAAGCAAGTAGGGTAAATAGTTAAATAGTTTCTTTTTTTGTGAGTTTTTATCAATGCAAGTCCACACTGGGTCTTTTATTTTGATCGGATCCTCTATGGTCTTTCTGTGACTGGCTTCTTGCCCGCTCGATCTGCTCTGTGTTGATTGACGCAGCATCCATAAAAAACTAGACTCTGTTAGAACCAAGACTTACATGCGCTTCAGTTATAAAAGAAGGCATCAACTTTTGTTTTAATTACATAACTTGTTTTCTCTATTGAAAAAAATTAAGTAGTTTATGTTAAAAGATTACATATGTAGGTTAAAAAAAACTTTGAGTAAGAGTGAAAAGTAAAGTGACCCTCCCCTACTTTAATTTAGTCTAACTTTAATTTTGTGTGTGTGTGTGTGTGTGTGTGTGTGTGTGTGTGTGTGTGTATTTAATTACATATCTATTGGGCATTATCGGTCGTAATGTAACACATTCATACCATGAGAATCCAGTGTAGTAGCTGCAACCTTGTATGCCATCATTTCCTACACAACTGTCTGACCAACAGTCCATAATCCAAAAATATTCAGTTTACCACCATGGTGGGCTGCGAGTACCAGCAAGTATTTGCATCAAAAGCAGTAAATCTTCCAAATCAATCCACTATCATCATAATGCAGATTAATGTTATCAACCGACTAATACATTAATCAACTAAACACTTTTTGACTCAATAGTGTAATCCAGTGCAGCCACAGAATAATTCTTTTCTCCCCCACAAGATAGTAGACTAACTATCCTGTGTAGGAAGCAAAAGTAAAATATTATTATCCAGACTGGTCTGACTGCATTGATCCAGCCACCCATACATAGCGTGGGCTTACCAAATCTAGACATTTTCAATTGGCAACTTGTACAGCATCATTTGGCTAGCACACAGTACAGTGTCAGTTTTTTGTTTTCTTGTACCTTTACCTAAAGGAAATGTGAATAGGTAAAATCCAAGAACAAGTTAAGAAAAGCGTTTTATGGTGAATGCTTTGCACACATATTCTTGGAAGAAGGGAACTTCATACATGTTATATTTTGAATGGACAGCAACTGTGGCTTCAAATGAAAAACACACGGTCATTTTTACAGCTGCCGCATCAGTGTCTATAATAGGCCCTTGTTCTCACAGTAATTCTGATAAATGGTTACTCACTGTTTGTGGCGGCCCTCCACTCTGGGGTCTATAAGACCAGTCGACAGTCATCTTACTGGTTGGCCTGCTAGTGGAGGTGAAAGTGCAGGACAATGTGACGGTGTCCCCTTTAGACGCATGGAGCTCTGCTGGAGTACTCACTGTGATGGAAGAGACTGGCGAAGGGGCTGGAGATGAAATGGCAGAAAGGAGGAGTAGAGTAATAAGATGATGAAAGAGTACATGTACAGAGGACATGGATGAAAGGAGGAGAGAGCATGTTTAGGTGTTCAAGAAGAAAAAGAAAAAGGGAGTGGAGGGGAAATAGTCAAAGAGAAAGGAGGACACATTGTGAGTGACATGTTATTCACTGTAAGCAACATAGTAAATAAAAACCCTGATAACATCTACAGAATTGCCCACATTGTGGTTAAAGTGACAGGACAGCAAATTCCTTCTGGTAGACACTGAACTGAGAGAAATTCTAAGACAAGTTTCCCACCAGCCTCTCTTGCTGTATATGACGATCTACACATCTGTCTGACAAGGGTCTTCAACTTCCAGTAAAACTATGTTCCTCTGTGTCTACAGATGTTTTTTCATTTCATACTGGAACAAATGATACTTGGTAGTTTGCTCAACCGTACCAAAGAACAGGTGCAGAATACTGAAAGCTTCTTCTGACAGAGAGCCTAAACTATTTTGTGACACTGAGTCGTTAATAAGTCATTTTTATTAATAAATGTTGGGTTCAGTGGATTTCCATAACAACTTGAGCCCAACTGTTCAAGCGTGCCACGACAGCTGGTCGAGGACAATGTCCGCAACCGCCAAAGTGACAAACAGATGACTTTCCTTCACAATCCTTTTTTATGGCAGCATTTATGCTGAACATAGTGCAGAGTTGTTTTATTCCATGTCATGTGTCATAGTACACGACAACAGACCCCAGATCCGGGATGCCTCACAACGTCCTGACAAAAAGTGTAGTATATTAAAGAAGTTTTTGTTTTCCTTTCACATCAAGTTCCATGACGCGTTCCAAACGTTGCCCCATCTTTTACAGGCTTTTCCAAACATGAGACAGCCGTTGTCATACACACCTGTTCTTGTTTGTTTACATTGTTGTACCTAGTGACATGATGCTTATAAAAAATGGCAAGCAATGAATGAGTGAGGAACAACTTCATGTCTCAGCAAGAATTTCTGACTCTACAATCGTCTAATCAATGCTGTGAGTTATTAGAAATATTTAATTCCCAGCAGTCTTTCGAGTAGGCAAGCTGTTAAACCAAACTTCATTCTAAAAGCAGGTGTTCGGAGTGGTAGGGCCATATTTTTCACAGTAAAAACTTTTGTTACACTATCACTAAGACTCTTTTCTGATTCACTTTAATCTACTGGCACAATTGGCACGCATGTCATTTATTTAGAAACATCATTAACTATCCTACAATGAAGTGCCAATATGTGCATGTATTAACTGGCCTGACACTTTCACAGCACTTGTTTTCACCTCACAACAGGAAAGTGACAGTTCAGACCAGTGAGGAGGAGGAAACCTTCAAAAGTGGAGAAGACTTCTATTAAATACATATTTTCAATTACATACAACTTAATCTTTTTCAGAAATTAGGGGCAGACTAGTCTCCTCCATGGCCCTCAGGATCGTGTCTAAGTACTACAGGAAAAGTCAGGGGATGACCAAGTTCATTTGGATTCATTCTCTGGGAATAATGAATATCTGTACAGAAAAATTAACATTATAAACAGTATTGCACCAATCCATTTAGTGGATATCACTGTATTTCATTAAATAAGTGAAAGCTGTGACCTGCTGGTGGCACTAGAGGAAAAGGGAGAGGATCACCAAAGTCATTCCAATCTATGCTTTCTGAACCTTTAATATCTGTATGAAATTTTACAGCAATCCATCAAGTAATTGTCAAGACAGTTTAGTCTGGAGCAATGTGGTGAGCTGACTAACATCATCCACAGAGGCAAACTGTGAGGTAAATACAAAAGGCATCATCATAATGTATCACTGTCCACCTGGCCTTTAACTGGAAACCATCATGGGAAACTGGTTATATTCGCATGTCAGCTCCTTATTAGTGACATTAATAGTACACAGTTGTTTTTGGGGAGCATAAATGAAACAGTCCTCAATTTCAAAGCAAAGGCCTCAAACTGCCTCCAGCTCATAGCCGGTATATCCAATCTCAGAGTGACAACACTGGTTCCATCGGAGACCCCAAAGCCATGATAAGGACAAAGTTTAATTTACAATAAAGAGTGGAAGAAATATCCTGCGATCAGCCAGATTCATCTACAAAGACCCTGGGGTGAGCAAGTCAACAACATGAACAAAGCTATCTCTTCATAAAAGTGAAAATCAAGCAGAGGAGCCTTGAAAGCTGAGCTGCTTTTGAACTTGAAGACATGGAAGTAATTGGTGGTGGGATAGGAAAGTTGGCAGCACATCAGTGGTCATGTTGACACCTAGTTCCTACAAGACGTCTGGACATATAATCAAGAAAAAAACTAAAAGTGAGAGGGAAGACATATTGTGAGAGTTCCCTTGCTGTACTGGATGTGACCCTGGCAGGAAAAACAAGCTACATTTGTATATCCTGCTAGACACTGCTCTGGGCACAAATAAGACACAAAATACAAGTGCATCAACATGACGATACTAATATGCTCTAAACATGGTTGACAAAAGGTGTTTAAAACGATATGATACTAACAGTCAACAGCAGAGACAGTACTGAAGCTATAAAAATGATCTAAGTACTCATTCAAGATTTCAGTACAGTTCAAAATTAAATGGCCTGCCTGAGATTTAACTAGCAGCAGGGCAAAACCTCATCATTTTCAGGGACGTTTTTCTATACCAGTACTGTGTGCAGGTTGTTAATGTTGAAAAAAAGAAAGGATTTCTCCTATTTTTGGATGCCTTGGACTTTTTTTTTTCTTTGTGCATGGTATCAACAGAGATAGAGTTTCATTTTTTTTTACACTAGTATTGTGTTTAAGTTTAAAATTCTGGTAGTTCTGACTAAACAAGCAGTACACAGTAGTCACTCCTTCACTAACAAGTAATATGCTTTCAGAGAAAGTCAAACAACTACCCACGGGTCACAGCCATGTTTGTAATGTACTTGGCAAAAAGTCAGTGCTCTTAACTCACTGCATACCAGCTGCCAGAAACCCTCTGAGCCTGGCTTTTTACACTGTCCTGTCACTATTATGGCCTGTTTCTGTACCCACAGTGGATTTCTATCAGCTATTTTGACTTCTTCACTCAAAATTCAATCATTAATTGATAGACAAGCTACTTATTTACTTATTTTTAAATGTGTCTGAGCTGGAGTTCACTACAGCATCATGATCATGTTTATGTAAAATGCATAAGCTGTTAGCAGCAAAAACATTCAGATCTTGTACTTAAGTAAAAGTATCAATACCACAGGAAGTACTCTATTGTAAGTAAAAGCTATGTAGCCTACTCAGATGTTGCTTCCAAAGTAAAAATACAAAAGTATTTCCATCAAAATATACTTACAGTACCAAAAGTGAAAGTACTGATTATGTAGATCCTTTCAGAATAATTGATATTACATTACTGGAATGATCTATACAACTTGTAATTACATAGCCTAACCATTAATTTGTACATCATTTTAATGTTGAAGTAATCATTAGTTGCAGCCTATTTTTTTATGGCTACATGGCTGTCACTGCTGGGTAGCTTGTGAATCTTGTTGATATTGTGTATTTTTAATCTGAATAAGCATAGGCCTACTCACTTGTAACAAAAAGTATAAAATAGATGTAGTGGAATAAAAAGTACAATATTTGCCACTGAAATGCAGTGAAGTATTACGTATCAAAATTACGCATCAGAAAATGACAATACTCAAATTATGTACAAGTACTTCAACCCTGTACTTCAGTGTAGTTTTCAATTTATTCAGTTACTCTCCACCAGAGAAAATAAAACATGGGCAGCGTTGATCATGGCGCTGATAGAGAAGTAGCTGTGGGAATGAGACGCGGACTGTGAAAAGTGAGTTAAAAAGCTTAATTCAGCCTGAAGCTACATAAATAAGATTTCGACATTACTATCGAAAAACAGCGCGACTGTTGCACCCAGCAGTGCCTGCCTGCTAGCACTAGCTTTAATATGAATGTGGGCAGAGTTTCTCTCTGTTGTAACTTGTGTTGAATCAGCGACAAGACGGTGCAGCTCTGGCCTGTTTACTCACCGAAAAAGGAGACCAAATACAGCAACAAAACGACGTTCAGAGCGGTTTTCCCCTGGCGAGGTCGACGCATTTTAGGATGTGTAAACGAGTTCACGCGTATGACGATGAAAAAGTCAAAGGTGGGTCAAAGTTTTCGGTAAAATTCCGTCCATAGTCTATTTTGTCATGACTCAGACTCTCCGTTGCGCCAGCAGAGCAGTCCGCGGTCTGACAATCCTACCTGACAAACAGGTGTATCAGGAAGTGGAGCTCTTGGATCATCGGGAATAAAACAACACATTATTTTAGAGCTTAAATGAAGTGAAACACCCCAACGAAAGGACAAAGGGGTAAAAAAACAAAACAAAACAAAACAAAACAAAAAAACAGAATCAGATAACTGGGACGTTTGTATTGACTGAGCAGTGTGTTAATAATACCAAAATATGCAAGGTTATAATCCTAGTGGGTAATTTAATATCCCACTAAAGGTCTATCAAGTACAATTTCTAATAGGATATAGCACTAGGCCTGTCAGATTATTTTACTTCACACTAGCTAAACAAATACTATTAGAATTTTCAGGAGCTTTATATTTGGTGTTAAAATAATAATAATAATAATAATAATAATAATAATAATAATAATAATAATAACAATAATTGACTGAGAGTTGTTCTATTCAGATTAAATTATTCATCTTGTTCATATGGAGTAATTAAGCTTTTGCTGAAGATAGGGTTGTAATGATATCAAAAACTCAAGGTACAATAATTCCCAGATAAAAAGTCCATGATACAATATTTATTGCAGTATTTCTAAAAATAAAAAAAAAGAAAAGAAAAAAGAAAAATGACAACTTAACTTAGCAACACCATCCTAATTATTCTGGGGGGGTTGGACTAGGAAAGGTTGTCCTAGAAAATAGTGACTTAAGTAGTTTGACAGTTTAAATGCCAAATAACCATGTTGATCATGAGCGTGAGAGTCGTGTCGACACACATCTCTAAACCAGGCATGGGCAGTGGAGCCAAAATGATATTAAAATATAATACTCTCTCTTTGCACATCTTCATCCCTTCATATGACCCTTCTTTGTGGAAGCCTGAGGCCCAGTCCTTACCTTATCTCCCCAGCCAGCTTCTGTATAAAACCATAGATGCTCTAGTGGGACTCCCCTGCTATTTCTAGGCACATTTCTCCACTATCCCTGTCCCTGATCTTCTGTCTTTACTGTTGTAATTATGTCTAATGGGAGAAGGTATTTGTTTTTCTAGCTCAGTTTCACTCTGCTGTGGTGCTTTATCTCTTCACTACATGTTTATACAGAGTACTTTTGAAGTTTATTTATGCCTTTATTTGGTCTGGATTGTCATTTCCATCCTTACATTCATCTGCTTTGCCAGGAGCATTTCCTCTGCTCTGACAACAGAGATGCTGTGTTGCATAACCTAATTTTATTTCATGACACATCAGAGGATATCAAATCAGAGCAGCATCCTCTATTACTCGGGGCCTTTGTCCCTCAAATACACTGTCTATATATCAGCAGTGTGCCATAAACTGATTTAATGTTTGACAGAATTACAGCCTGTATTGCTTGATACTTTATTTGCAGTTCAATACATAACAGCATGGCGCCACTGAAAAAAAATCTAAGCAAATATTCCCATGTGTACTCTGAAAAAAGCTAATTGTATAGTGAAAAACTAATTTGATATAGAGTTAATGAGTTTTAGGGAAATGCTTATTCCTTCTGTTAAACATTGCGCACTAACTTTATTAAAATGAAAAACCAGCCGTGCCTAGCGGCTCCCTAATAAGGGACAGAAAAGTAGGGTTGTCATACAATATATAGATATTAGTCTATGTGATTCACAGTATAACTAACTTCTAATTTACTACAAGATCATGTAAAGATTATTCCTGCGAGAGAGGGCCAGGACAGTGAGATTCAGGTATAATAAAGATGGGATTTGGGTAAAATTATGTCTCTGAAAGCAATGTTTTATCACTCTTTACCAAAGGTGTGGACTTGAGTCACATGACTTGGACTTGTCACAAGTCACAAAATTGACTCAGACTTTAACCACAATGACTCATGATAACACTTGGACTTTAAGTTAAAAAGATTAAAAAGACAGTTCTTTAAAAGTGTGCCATGAATCAATCAATCAATCAATCAATCAATCAATCAATCAATCAATCCCTTCATTTACTGAATCAACTAACATTATTCATTCCCAGCATGTCTCAGCAAATTCCCAGATCCACTTTGCTTGAAGCAATATGACATCATCTAATCAAGTTGCAGTAAAGAACCATGAACCAAGAACTAACATTACGTTACTGAGCTACAGCTGGAAAAAAAAATATACCAAAGATAAGAAAAGATAAAGATAAAAACTGTGCTGGCCAAACAAAAAAGGAATTGCAGTATGCAGCACTATTGGGGCAAAAATTAGTACTCATAACTCAAAGTTTAGAGGTTGAGACTTGCCTGTCTTGACTTGGGACTTAAGTGCAAAGACTTGAGTCTTACTTTGTCTTTGTTTTAACTTGGAAAAAGTTAGTGTCCGGACTGCACTTAAATTTTAAATTGCCTGAGGTATTTGAAAAATTTTGGTTGAATGAACAACTCCTCAAACTTAATTTAATTACTTGATTGAACTCTGTACAGTACATTCATCCAACTCATCATTTCTAGTCAAAAGACATCATGTTAGAAGAACTCATGTTTATAATTTCTGAAGTGTTACGAAAATTAGTACTGGAAATGTAATGTTTAATTAACTTGGATACATAAAACCTGTATATTTATGTTAAAAGGATATTCCACCCCTTGATGATGATCCACTCAATATGTACTCACCCCCATGCCGATGTGATGATGGGTGAAGATCTTCAGTTCACAAAACAATCCTGGAGTTTCAGCAGAAAACAGGGTTGCAGCCAAATCCAGTACAATAGCAGTGAATGGCGACCACGGATAAAATGTAAAAAAAAAAAAGAAAGAAAAAAGAC
>JAJHUR010136775.1:0-18828 GCA_027495735.1 Lutjanus campechanus
TGATGTGTGTTCATGATGTCTGTTGTGCCTTCAGGAGCTGAACGACTTGAACAAGTGGGGCCTTAATATCTTTCGGGTGGCAGAGTTCTCTAATAACCGACCCCTCAGCTGCATAATGTTTGCCATCTTCCAGGTGAGCAACAGAGAGACTGAGCTTTAACTACCAGTGCACTATACAGTATTATATCTTGTAGCATGATTTATTTGTGACCACGACCCCTGTGGACTGTCTGTGCTGCAGGAAAGAGATCTGCTGAAGACCTTTCGGATCCCTGTGGATACATTTGTCACCTATGTGATGACCCTGGAGGACCACTACCATGCCAATGTGGCCTACCACAACAGCCTCCACGCTGCAGATGTCACTCAGTCTACTCATGTACTGCTATCCACACCGGCTCTAGATGTAAATAACTCTACTGGTCCACCAATGACTGAGATGATGCAAATATTCACAAAGGAGGAAAAGAACACAGTGGTCAAAGGCAAATTAAACAGCAGTTTAACTGATTATTTTCCTCTCTCCTCTTTCGTTTCTTTCTGACAGGCTGTGTTCACTGATCTAGAGATTCTAGCTGCTTTATTTGCCGCTGCCATCCATGACGTGGACCATCCAGGAGTGTCCAACCAATTCCTCATAAACACCAGTGAGTCAAAATGACATATTACATTAAGAGACATACATCTTTGGGTTGTGGACATAAAAAGACATTTTAAGACGTAATCTTGGCCTTTGGGAAGCAATGGTCAATATTTTTTCACCATTTTATGACATAAGAAAAAAAAACCTGACTAAAAACATAGAGTGGGAAAAACAGGACATCATGATGTGATGATGTGTGATATGTGACCAAAACTAGGTAGTCTCAACAAAGAGTAAAGCTGTAAAGAAATTACCAGGTATATTCTGTCAAAGTCTCTGATTTATAAGGAGCATAGAGTAGGAAGCTAAGATCCACTATGCAAGAATTAGATCACTTTTCTGGGTCAGCTATTTTGAAAATGCCTGGTATTTCATTTTATTTTACCCAACAAAAGTTGTATTTAAATCCTTATTAAACTTATTTTAAATATATGCAAATATTTTGTTGTGTTTTTATGTTTCAGCTTACTCATAATTAAATGTTTTCAACCTCTATATTTTAACTATCAGGATTATGCTGCAAAGCATTAGAAAATACATTTTAGATGACATTAGAGCTGCAACAATTAATTGACTAACCAATTTGCTGTCAGCTATTAAACTGATAATCAATTAATCATTTGAGTAATTTTACAAGAAACATTCTCTGATTCCAGCTTCTTAAATGCCATAAATTCTGGTTTCTGTAATCCTCCATGACAGTAAGCTGAATATCTTTTAACTGTGGACATAAAAAAAATACATTTTTAATGTTGTCTTGGGGTTTGGGAAGCAACAATCAACATTCTTTCACCATTTTCTGACATTTTATAGACCAGACAACTAATCAATAGGGCTGGTAGAAATGGACAAAATTAAACCACTCAATATTCTTGACCAAACATCTTGATATAGATGTTGCAATAATACATTAAGGACAATCCCTAATTTTAGTGACCAGGCACACTTTGTTGTTATAGGTTTTTAGTCTGTCTATTGTGAGGTTTTAGTCGTTCTAAATGGAGATGTTTGTCTCTGAAGCTTTACTTGGGCTGTGCTTTTTCCTTTAAACAACTAAGAAGTTCTAGATTTTGAAATAGTGCCACAACAGTCTAATTCTAACACTGATGGATGATGTGCTGATGCAATTACTGTATGTGTTTTTGACTCATATGTTGTACGGCGCTCCCCTCAGACTCAGAGCTAGCCCTGATGTATAATGACGAGTCCGTGTTGGAGAACCATCACCTAGCTGTTGGCTTTAAGCTGCTTCACGAGGACAACTGTGACATCTTCCAGAACCTCAGCAAGAGGCAGAGACAGAGCCTGAGGAAACTTGTTATTGATATGGTGAGTGTTGTCAAGGCGCTCGTCCTGCATTATAAAGATAAAAATCGGTTTTCTTCATCTGCTCCTTTAGTTCAGGCATTTTACCCAAAAGTGGATGTCAACCTCAGACAAATCGCAACATAAACAAACTCAATGGATTTGTGTCCTTCATATGTTTGGAATGAGAGAAAAAAAAATATCTTCAAGAATTGTATGAAGAGACTGAAAATCGATTAAATATCATTTGTAATTTTGACCCTCTTACTGTAGGTATCTAAGAGTCAAGAATTCCCTATTTCTGTTGCAATTTGTGTTGGGTCATGCTGTATAAAGCCTGCACTACTTAGCTCTCCGTCATCTTCTACTGTCTTTATGTGCTCCATCTTTCTACTTCTTTCACTAATGCATTCATATCTGTTTTCTTCCCAGGTTTTGGCAACAGATATGTCTAAACACATGAGTTTGCTGGCAGACCTCAAGACAATGGTGGAAACCAAGAAAGTGACAAGTTCTGGAGTACTGCTGCTCGACCATTACACTGATCGGATACAGGTAAGATGCCGTCTTCTACATCAATTGCAAGTTACTTCAATTGACCCTTCCTTAGTCCCCCCCCCCTACAGCCCCTTTTGAACCTGTGCTTAGATATGCACATAGCAATTAATTCAGAGTGATAAAAAACTAAAAGGGGTTGTGTTTGGGCGAAGGGCGAAGCAGGATGTAAACATTGCTTTGGTTTGAGTTAAAGCAGACGTTACAGGGCAGGGGGCTGGACAGAGCACCAACTCGGGTGAAGGCTGATTTATACTCGTGCGTCAAAATGTTTCACCTCTGCAGGACATGGCTCATACAGGGGAGATATGGCCCTGTCATATGGCCTTGTCATGATTTACACGCCCCTCTACAAGATGTCACGGTGTGGTGGTTACAATGTGTACACAGATGCCACAGGATAGATGACTGCTCTGTTTGGGCTTGTTTGCATTTTCTCCAAACTGTTTCTAGTGTTGGTGATATTTGTTGATAGTTAAGACAACATGGAGCAGCCTTCTGACAGATTAAGTAGTGGTAGTTTAGACTAGAACTCCGATCAGCAATAAAAATTGACCTTTCTAGGTGGACTGTGGCCCAATTTTGCACCAATATGACTATGCAAAGGTACTCAGAATGGTGCTTTCTTAAACAAATAACTCTCTGTGTTATATGTTCTGTCAAAAAAAAGCTTTTAGATCAGTGCATATCGGAAAGATACATGCCTATCACTAATCTGTTGTTGTTGGCGGTGTTTAGAAGGGAACTCCAGATTTGCAAAGCCCTTGAGATATTTGTTTGCATTGTTTCTTCATTGTGCATGTTTTAAAAACCAATTATATTTTATAATGTGACAATGCTGTGGTAAAGATCTGCTTATGTTTAGGGACAGGAAACACTTGGTTAGGGACAGATCATGGTTTGGTTAAAATTATCACTCTCCTAAGGTCTTTCGTGGTTCTGGTGTGACCATCTCAACATGACCGTGGTGGTTGGGGCACAAAAAGTGATTCTATGACAGTTCTGATTCTCTGTCTGTAGTTGTTGACATTGGATGGGTAAAGAGTTCTTCTTGAGCACTGAAGAAACTACATGACTTGAAAGCACACAGCCAGATCTCACAAAAGAATTGATGATTGACATTAAAAGAGGGAGTGGAAGGGATGGGGTCGATAGTGCAGGTAATTGCGCTAAAACATAAAAGTTTCTGTACCTTTTTGTGGGAGACAGAAGACAGAAAGACAGAAGTTAAGCCAGACTCAGTACAGTAATGAGTGATCTTGGACGGTGCTTTTTGAGACACATGCACTTTACAAATGAAATGAGGAGGGAAAATTGAAAAGGCAGGGCCAGGTGTTGACATGTTAGGAAAAGAGAAAAAAGGTTGAGAAAACTTAATAGTTTCAGTTATCCTGAGAGATTCCAGACTAATTTCTCAAATGCGTATTAGTCTGAAACCTCTCACTCATTTTTTTTTTTCCAAGGGTGTTATCAACATGAGCAGGCAAAAATGACTCTGGGTGCAATTGGATAGACCAGAAGTCAAAAAAACAAACAAACAAAAAAAATCTGTCTGGAGCTGCAACTAATAAATTATTTATTTTCCTTGGAGACTTTTCTTTTTTTGGATTTTGGCATCAATAGCTAACCCAGGGACACTCAACACTAGCTACTGGCAAAATTTAGAGGAAGTGGCACTGAGCTGTAGACGAAGGCTATGATGTACATTTTAGTTGATGAAATAAAACATTTTTAAAGCTGCTACAAGGAACTTTAATATTGTATTTGTGTTTGATGCTGTTGTGTGTCGTGTTTCCACTGCCATAACCACAAAATATAACGTACCTGCTTCAACTTAACTGGCTAACGTATGACTCACTGTAACTTTGTCTGTGAAAATGTAAACACAGACTTGTCTGATTTTAAGAGAATCCGACTCTCTGGCTGACATTAAGAATAACTACACAGCCAACAACAGCCGATCTTCTCGCTGATGGTCTTGTTAACTTATGTAGGTCATATAGAGGCATCAGTTTTAAATTGGTTTAATAACTGTTTATATACTCCTTGTAGTAGTTATACAGTATAGGCTACATTTTTACAGTTCAAGAATGTGTGAATCACTTTAGGTCTACAACTATGATAAATGAAAATCACAATGTTTAAAAAAGAACAGTATATATCATTTTTTTGTCAAAGCCACAGGCAGTGACTGTGGAGGGGCAAAAGAGCTGCATGGGCTCCAGAGTCGCAGGTTGCTGACCTCCAGGGTAAACCTACAACCAATCAGATATAGCACTGAGTGACACGTGCATGTTGGGCTGCTGCTTGGCCAATTGTCAAGCAGGAAAAAAATGGCAGCCTGGTCATAAACCTTCTCAAATTATAGCTAAACAGCGACTCAAATGTGATTCTGTGAACATTCAAGAAATAGGTAATGTAGTAACAGAATCTTGATTCATCTTTCTATCTGAGTTTCGGGACCTTAGTGCATTGCCCTTGAAACGTGTGAGGTTTGACTATTCAAATGTAGACCAGTGATGCTCCTCCGTCAGTCATCATATCAAATGAGGCCTACATCAAATAAACAGTTTTGATTGGCCTGACAATAGCCAGGATGGGTGGAAATCTGTCTGAACAAATAAAACATGAGCTCGCAGAGGAATGGCTTTTGAATTCCTAAAATAAGTGATTATATTTAAGCAGCCTAGATCAATAACATTGCAGTGCAAACGCTGTTGCGTAACATTAATGACTAAACTATGAGACTGTGTATAAGGTGAAATATATTAGAATTATTGCTTTTATTCTGTCACTCTAGGAAACTACCTGGTGGAAAATCAGACTCCATCTGTCTCTGGGTGCAGACTTTTGTAATGTGACTGGCCGAGAGAGTATTTAATATAATAATCACATCAGCTGCTGATTTATATTAACCTACCAGCCCTTTTGCAGTGTTCTGCTGCACATACATGAACCAAAATAAGGTGTGCATGGAGACGCATATTGCATGTGCCAAGACTTTGCACTTCTTATTCACCTGAGAGTGCAAAATATTAGACTGAAGGTGCAGTGCAGGCTTTTGTAGCCTCGTAGGACCGGGTCTCATTTCCCATGCTTGTGAGTGTGACTTTTTTCACTATTCATATTTATAAAACCAAAGTGTGATGATTAAATTGTTTACAAGATCACAAAGTTCTTCATAGATCTAAACTCCAGATCGATGCATTTAACGTTTCAAATATACAAAATTTTCTTCTGGGGAAGTATGCCCCCAGAAAACCCCTAGACGATCTGTATCAAAAGAGTCTGGCTATTATTTTGCATTGCCGTGGTTGAGTTATTGTTTGGGATGTAGTGGGGGTAAACACACAGGAGGTCGCTGTTTCTTGAGTTAAAAGGTTAGGTAGTGTAGAAATATGGGACATTTGTTTTAAATTACAATTTTTCTTGCTAGAGGAGGACCACCAGCAGAATATGGATCTTTCTAAGTATGCACACCCATTTTAAAACATAACCAGGTACCCTTGACTTTGCATATGCATAAAACAGTGTGTGACATGTGACTATGTGTCTGTGCAGGTGTTGAGGAACATGGTGCACTGTGCTGACCTGAGCAATCCTACGAAGCCCCTGGCTGTCTATCGACAATGGACGGAGAGAATCATGGAGGAGTTCTTCAGGCAGGGAGATAAGGAGCGAGAGCGAGGGATGGAGATCAGTCCCATGTGTGATAAACACACTGCCTCTGTGGAGAAGAGCCAGGTAAATGAAAAATACACATGTATGGATATGATTCTGTGCACAACTGGATAAGTGTTAATACTGTAGGTGGTGTGATAACTACAGTGTGGAGAGTGATTTGTCATCTCTCATCACAGCAGTCATCCTCATACATTTTTAATGCTGATTTGTAGGGGAGTGAAATAACACCACTGTGCCAGTTTACATGATGTCAGTCATGCTCTTTTGTTCTGGATGCAGGTGGGCTTTATCGACTACATTGTCCACCCGCTGTGGGAGACATGGGGGGACCTTGTGCACCCTGATGCCCAGGACATCTTGGACACTCTGGAGGACAACAGGGACTGGTACCAGAGCACAATCCCCCAAAGCCCCTCGCCACCTCCCGTGGGCCAGGATAAGGATCTAAAGGCCTGCATGGACAAGTTTCAGTTTGAGCTCACCCTCGAAGACAGCTCTCAGACTGAGCAGGGAGACGAGGGTGACAAGCCAACACCGAACCACGTGCCACAGGACTGCAGTCAGGTGGAGGAGGAGGAAGAGGAGGAGGGTAAAAAAGAGGAGGAGGAAGACATAATGGCGGAGGAGGAAAATGAGGACATAATAGAAGAGGAAGACGAGGTGGCAATGGAGGAAGAGGAGGTGGAGGAGGAGCAGGAGGAGGAGCTGAAAGCTCAGCTGGAGGTGAGATCCGAAAAGGAGAGACTTTCTGACACAAGTCCTGTAGAGGAAGAGGAAGATTCTTCTTCACAAGCTGAAGATACATGAGTTCTGCTCCTGTATCTCCCTCCTCACTTGCACACATTATCTTGTTCATCCTTTCAATGGCCAAACCAAGAACAAATAAGACTGCAATGACAATACAGACCTTTAAATATATTTTTCAAAAAGGGAATAAATTAAAATCGCTTAAAGAGAAGGTAAATACACAGCAACTGTAGATTTGGAGTGGTGACAAGTCCTTCGACTGATTTCACAATGAACTTTAGACTGAGAGGAATTTAGGAGAGCAGTAATGATGGGCAACTGAGGACAGACAGCGTAGCACTCTGGGACTGGAATGCACACACATAAACACACAAAAAGTGACACACACATAGCAGGAGTAAGACATGTAGGATGCACCAATGCAATGTGTGTATACGCATGCATCAGTCATGCAGTATGAGTGGAGCCCTCTCCTTTCTTGCAAATGCACACCCACACACAAACATGCACACACACATACACACACTTTACTGTATGTTTTTATGTGTGCATTTATATGAGGGACAGTGATCAGTTATGAATCTCTTTGGAAAAAGCCATCTCTTAATGGAGTATAAACTAGTGTTCAGTCAGTATTAGTAATTCATGTTTGTTAGAACCTCAACAGAAACTGTTCTCCTCAGAAAAGCTACACATCCGAGTGACTTTTTTTCCATTTCTGTCGGAAAGAAAAATAAGAAAATCCATAGAGTTGGAGGAGGACGAGGAGGAGAGAGGAAGACAACGAAGGAAAGGAAGATGCTGCGATGAAGGGGCCGCCGGGTCCCATACCCCTTTTCCCTTTACGAGGAGAGTGCTACTGGTGCAAGATGGCTCTGTGCCTTTCTGAAACACCAGCTTCCTGAACGGAGCTGTCGTGAAGCAATGCATTGTGGGACAGGAGTGTCTGATTTTGTTATCATTTTTGATTGTCTCTTGTTAAAGATCTCTCTTTACTGTTCATGGTATTGTGGTGTGTATCTCACACGTACAGTTTCTGTGGTGATATGTTTTAAGCTGTAAGTCTTCCTTTGTTGCTCTTCTGGTAATATAATAACTCAGAACTCTAGATGCAGAGCAATCACTACCACCACCACAACCACCAGTGGACTCTTTCCAGCTTATGGTTTTTTCTTATTAGAATGATTTTTTTAAACTTTCTGAGAATAAGCCATGTGATGCTTTGAAGCATAAGTTTTGCCTATTTTCTATTTAACAGTTGCTAAATATGTTGAAGGGATACAGAATTATTTCATCAGCAGAACAAATTTTCACTCGCCATCTCAAGCCCACTTGCACTGTGTGTTTATGTCTCCTCATACATGACGATTCTCACCAAAGTAAAGGATGAGAAACTTCAGTGGGTGAAGTGATCTGAAGGAACACAGATGATGAATAAGAAAATCAGGGAGGCAGAATGTCCAGGGAAAGAAGCGCGACTTGGCCAAAAGGTGGTCTGGCAGTCCCTAATCATCCTTGTTATGTTTGATGCTTTTTTGCCTTAATGTCAGATGCAGGATACATACCTGCCAGTATGTAGATTTATAAGATATATAATAGATATCCTAGTATATTTATATCACGTCTGTATGCTAATTTCTGTGAGTATCAGTGTGTCTATACACAATGTATCCAGCATTGCATTTGGAGGGGAAAGGGAAACATTGCTGCCAATTAGTCGTTCTGTTGTTGCTGTGCTCGGACCAACATAAAGAATGTGTTGCTTTTTAATCAGGATGGTAAAATGACTATCTCATAGCTACCTGGAGGCATGCAGAGGAAATAAGGAATGGGAGTCAAGATTTTGCAGCCAATCAGGATGAATAAGGATGTCCTTCGTTTGTATCTGACCCGATATTGATTTGTTGACATGATGGAGTTGACGTGTGTGTGTGTGTGTGTGTGTGTGTGTTTGTGGCTTATTGTGTTTGAGAGTGCTGGATGCTAAAGACATTGTCATAACTGTCATTGTTCCCTCACTGGCATCACCACATCCTGTCGAATGGTGTTCAGGATTCGATCAGCACAGCTTAAATAGGTCACAGTTTGTTTAGGTGTTTGTTTTTCACAGGGTAAAAAAAAATAAAATAAAAAAGAACATGGGTGTGGTTCTTCTGAAGGTAAGAGCAAGTTTCTGCAGGTCAGTAACTGAACTTATCTGAGGACGCCACAGCTCGGTGCAACAGAAGCCTGTGTGTTTGACCTGCTCTGTCGCAGGATGGAGCAGAGCTGCGGGGCCACCACACAGGCTTTCATCTTGTGGAATGGGAATCCAGAATTACTATTGCAGTTACTTAGTTAATAAAAGATTCCCATATGCATCGGCCTTTTACTTTAAAGATGTTGCTTTGTTTTTGTGGCTTCTTATTATGTCATAAGCTATAAAAACATTAATATTTAATTGCCATACAAACACAATACTGTAGCAATTGTTTCTTATTAAGAAAATTATTCAATTGATTGATTGCTGCCATTCTTTTTAAATGATGAAAAGAAAACCATGGGAAGTGTTTTCTTTGAACAGTTTGTGTACAGTTTATTTTTATATCATTCTGGTGGATGGTCTGGAAAATGAATCACGTGTTGATGATATAGCTATAAGCATTACCACTCTTGTATATAATGTAATATTGGATTGTAAATTATAAATTTATCCAAGTCATAATGATTGACAAATAACCACTTGAGGTTGTTGAACCACTGAAGCACTGCAGGCCACATGCCCACCTTTTCATTCTCTGATTATGTTTTTTGCTCACTTGTGCGGACATTCTGTCACATTTTTTTAATTGTCCACATTTATTGTTATTAAAATCAAATATATTTGTACCAGCACTTTATTCCATCAGGTTTTGAGGCAGACGGTGTGTTTCAGGTAGTGTGCAGTCTGTGCTGGTGGTTTGGTCATTGGCAGTCACCTGCTGATTAAGTTCCATTTGGCCAAATCACAAACCTTCATTGTGCAGTAATCAATGTTAACCCCTTTTCTAGAGACATATTCTATTAATAGTCCATGTGAGATTGAACTTATTTGACTGATAAAGTCAAATGTAAACCGATGTAGTCACATAGGATGTGACATGTTCAAAGGAAATAAATGTGTCCTTATCTAACTCGGCCATTTCTAGTACTATCACCACCTCTGTTTCTTAGTAACTTTAATCACTAGCCTGATAGCCTAAATGTCCAATGGTGGCCTAACTAGCTGGTTCCCATCGGGTCGCTGTCAGGTTACTTTGTCGCAGACTGACTCCCTCTGTGAATAATTCTCTGGGCTTTAATTCATGTGTTTGTCACAAGTAAGAAAGATTATTCAAGGGAAAAAACAACATGAAATGATTGTAATATTTGTAAATGATCTTGCTGTAATGTGTAAAATGTGTCCAAGTTATTTTTTATTATATTATTTTTATGAAAGTTTTTCCTCTTAACAGAGCTGAGGTGTCATTTTGTGAATAAATGCATTTAATAAGCAAACATCTATATATAAAACAATATTATAGTATATCAGTATATTTTTCTTTTATTTCACTGTTCGGTACTGTAAAGTGTGTTAAAAATACAAATAAAGTAAGATTTTTATATTAAATGCAACACCATTGTCATGTTTGCTGTTACTGTTACAAGCTGCTAGTGCACTTTTTGGTATTAACTGTCAGCATTTACTAGTCACTTACTAGTCCAGGAGCTGGAAATGTAATCTTGTGCAAGACTGTATTATAAACTTGATATTTTAGGCAACATCACTCGGTCCTGAAAGTCCCAACTGGTTTCTAGCCTTAAAGGAGTAGTTCACTGCAAAGTCAAAAATACATATTTTTTACTCTGGCTTGTAGTGCTATTGTTTTGGTGTGACTTGCTGAGTTTTGGACATATCAGCAGTAGAGATGCCTGCCTTCTCTCAAATATAAAATGGGAGCCATCATATGGTGCTCACAGCGCCGAAAAAACAAACAAACAAAAAAAAAAAAACGTGAAAGATTCAACAGCAATGTCTCATTTCAGAAATCACAACCCAGTTACTCAAGCTCATCCACAGACCTTGTTGTGAGCAGTTTCCATGTAGGGACTACTTTCTTTTTGCAGTAGAATCTATCTGAAATACTTTCTTTCTACTTTAAAGAAAGTAGTTCCATGAAACCACTCATAACAAGGTCTGTGTATTATGTTTGAGAGCCAGGTTACTCAAGATAATCCAAGTAAAAAAGAAGTAGTTCCAGTAGATTCTATTGCAGGAGGAAAGTAGCTCCTACATGAAATTGCTCACTATAGATAAGAGAAAAACTGTATATTTTTGATGTTAGGGTAAACTGTCCCTTTAATGCTCTGTTGTGTGGAGAGGACCTCTATTTGAGCTGACTTTTTGCTCCACGATAAGTTTGTACCACAGTCTATGGTTTGTGCCCACAGGCACACTTCCTGTATTTTTAACACTGCCCAGTATATGCATGACACTTTATATAAAATAAGGCACAAAAACCTATAACATGACATATGATTTCATTAATGATACACTATGTTAGCAGACCATGTATGAATGGTTGTTTATTTTTGAGATTCGTTTGAAAGATTATTGACAGATTTCCACGTAATATTTATCCACATGGACGACATTTACTTGTTTGCTACTGATAAATACTGTGTAAGAATAACAGCGCAAACTGGATCGGATACCTGCATTCACCTGTCTGACTCTGGCATGAGATGGCTGCATCCTCAAATATACCCAGAATCCTCTCCTTCAGACGTGGCACAGCTCTCCACCAATCACAAGGGCGAAAAAAAGCGTCGTCCAATCAGTGTGAAACAAGACAGAAAGGGGTGGAAATTTGCGCATGCGCTTTGTCACTACGGAACTAGGCGGTGCAGAGACTCAAGTACATCACCGGTAATAAATAGCTATTAGCTTGTTTGAGAAGAAAAAATAAATATAAAGTTTTCTCTATCTACTTTATTAACCTTGTACGCTGTAGATATTATGGTGTCATTATAGCGACTTACGTACACTTCATTTAGTTGTTTGTTTATGGTTTGCCTTTAGCTAAAGCTTTAGCAAAATTCGCTAGTTAGCATTAATTTGTTAGCTTTCGGCTAACTAACGAGAAGTCATTGTATTGTCAAATTACATACGTAAAACCAAGCGTTATCTAGTTTAAATTCTTTTGAATTTTATAACTTTGTCGACGCTGTCACTGCATGTTCATTAGCTGATACAGTGTGCTTCCTGTATTAATCTGCATATTTTCTGTGATTGATCGGCGGTTCCTGTTTGTGCAGCTGAATCTTGCTGGCCCTGTGTGAAGCTGCACCATCATGATGCCCTGTCAATACCTCTTCCTCCTGCCGCTGCTGCTGAGTGTGGGAGTCTCGGCGGTGGAAGTCCAACGCCCACGCGGTGTCCCCTTGTCAAGTAAGCATTTCTATTGTTATAACCAGGGTTGAGCAATAAATCAAAATATTATAATCGCAATATGACCAAGTGAACTATACAAAGAGCGGAGGCTGCATTTTATAAAGGAAAAATTTGTGACAAAAAAAAAGGCGTCATGTTTGTTTGACATGGAGCCCAGCAGATGTCACATCATCATGATTTTTTATATTGTGCAGCTATAGTTAATAATACAAATTTCTGTAGTTTTGGAGCTGTTGTAGCACTGACTCGTTTCTTCTGTTTGATCTCTAAAGAACGGCAGTTCTATGAAGAGGGCAAACCTTTTACTTGCCTGGACGGCTCCCGCACTATTCCCTTTGACAGAGTGAATGATGACTACTGTGACTGCCAGGACGGCTCTGATGAGCCAGGTGCGTATATCTTGCATAATGGAGATTGCTGTACCATCGCCCACAACTGTTTTTTTTTTCTTACAGAGCACTGCATTAAATAACATAGTTACAACATTAAGACGCTGTGAAGTTGTTGTTTTGTATATTTATTATAACGTTTGTTTGCAGGCACCGCTGCTTGTCCCAATGGCAGCTTCCACTGCACCAATGCAGGTTTCCGACCAGCCTTCATCCCTTCCTCCCGCATCAATGACGGGATCTGCGGTATGAATTGTAAAATGTGACTATTTCTTTTCAGATGTGTTGTGTGGGTAGAATTCTGTTTAACATCCATGTTTCCTATGCAGACTGCTGTGACACAACGGATGAGTACAACAGTGGTGCTACCTGTCAGAACACTTGCAGGTGGGAACCTTTTTGGATTATAACTTTGACAATCTAATGTACACTTTACAGTCTCAGTCCAGTCTCTCAGTAAAGCCCAAACTGTACATGTGCTAATATATACATTGAGTTTCCAGAAAATGTTAAATGTTTTGTTTTTGTTGAGTACGTTTTTGTATCATGTGTGATTTGCAGGGAGTTGGGGCGCAAAGAGAGGGAGAGCTTGCAGAAGATGGCAGAGATTGCTAAGGAGGGCTTTAAGCTTAAACTACAACTTATCCAGGAGGCTAAGAGGGGCCTAGAGGATAAGAAGGTGTGAATGTCCAGAAAATGTTTGGTATTTTTTTCTGTAATGATCACGATCCAGAGCTCTGAAATGTAAATTACCACAGTGTCAGTTATGTTTTTATACAGATATTCTGACACTTCTGGTGAGACATTTTAAGGTTGTCTACACCAACTATTGTATATCTAGCGATGTCACCCATGTTTTGCTTATTATACACTGAAAAACAGAAAGCAGTAGTGGGAGTGAGTTTGTGTTGAACACATCGTAATCATTCACTCAGAATGGGCCTGGTTCACGTTCAGAAACTAGATAATGGCCATAATCTCCTCTAAAAACCAAACAATTAGCTCATTTTAGAGTAACAAAAGATGTTCTGACTTGATAATGAGGTTATTGGTGGCACACTGTTCCCCGTTGTGTAGATGTGAAGGCATTGTTTCATAAGTTGAATAGACTTTTCTGATATTGTGTTGCTCTTATTTGATTAAATTTCTTATTTTGATTTTTTTTTTTCTCAACAGGCCAAACTTGCAGAAGTTCAGGTTAGCAAGAAGGATCTGGAAGAGAAGGTTGAGGCTCTGAGAACAGTGAAGGAGGCTGCAGAGCAGCCAGAGAAAGAAGCCAAAGAGCGCCATCTGAAGGCCTGGGAAGGTAAAATAAGATGTGACAATGTATCGCCATCTACTGTGTGTGCAGAGCATCACATTAACAGATGGTATTGTCTATTTTATTAACATTGTTTGAGCTAGGCTCTGACTTCTAACCTGAAGTTTAAATTCAAAGCATGTAGTAACATTGTATAGAGGAATGAGTGTGATCAGAATCACTGATAATTTGTCAGAAAGTGACATTTTAACTATATTTCAGATGAAAAAGCTATCATTCGCATGGAGAAGGACAAGGCTAAAATGGCTGAGGTGTTTCTTGAACTGGATGATGATGCAGATGGCTTGTGAGTATCAACATCTTCCAGAATTGTTAGCACTTATTATTATGTGGGGAGTGTTTTGAAGCATACAACAGACAAAAAATAAAGCAAATAAGAAATGCATCACCTGTAAACCTCAAACTATTTTTATTTTAAACTGTCTTGTTGCTCTGTACTTGGAAATCCAAAATGCTGCCACAACATAGTTAAAACCTGATGATATGCTGTAGAAATAACTTCCTGAACAAAAGAATAAATGTCTAGATTAGAATAGATTATTGCTTATTAAAAAGATTATATGTTCATGCTTTTCATATGTACACTTTGATCACAGAAGTGACTGACTGGTAGAAATATAGAGTTGTTACTATAACTCAGTGAATGATGTATTTTTGTTTATCTCAGTGTCTCAGTATCTGAGCTTCAGTCTCACACTGAGCTCGACCCAGATTCAGATGCTTCATTCACAGAGGCAGAGGCTCAGGTAAATGTTTTCCTTTTGTATTGTTCCTATAAATACACTGCTGTTTGTGTAGTTATCAATATGTGCAAGTGTTTAAAATATGTAATACATCTTAAAGAGCTGAATATATCAAAATGTCTGTTGTCTCTGATTTATGTAGGGGCTGTTGGGTGGAGTGGACAAAGTGGACACTGTAGCATTTGAGTCTGTTTGGAATAACATAAAAGAAAAGTACATATCAGAGGTAAGAACCTGATTATTATTGTAGAAAACGCCATGTGTGAAAGCCTCTGCTCCTCTAAATTTGTGACTTTCTTGGCACCAGGCCAGCGTAGACACCCCAGCACCACCGGAGACTCTACAGGAGGAGACGAGGGAGCCAGTCTCTGACAATGACTCTGAGCCGTACCCTGACGATGACATCCCCGAGGACGAGGAGGATGATGATGAAGAGGATGAAGATGATGACCCAGATGAGGGAGACTATAAGGTAAGCCCACTGAGTTTCTCCTGCAAACTTAATGCTGGATGACTCTCAAGTTTATTTTAGTGAGTCACTCTTATCTGTGGTTGATATGCAGAGCCCTCCTACGACACGGACTCAAGAAAAGAAGGATGACGATGATGAGGGGACTATGCCACCCTATGACCAGCAAACGCAGAGCCTCATTGATGGTAAGAAAACCAAGTGACTCAGCCAGTCCTCAGATGTGAGTAAGTGAGTCACGCTGTAAAATACCAGAAGAAAAGCGCAGATGTGACTGTATACCTATTAGTTTGGACTTTAAATGTGCTTACTTGAAACTCATCACTCATTCTGGTTGCACAAATAAATCTCTTTGTCAGAAGAACAAAGTGATTTATTGTGCAGCTGTGTTGCTCTTGTTTGACAGAGGTCTAATGCTTGTTTTTAATAAAAGTGTCAGTATGAAGATTTGCTGAGGCGTTTTGTATGTGTGTGTATGAACGGATATGTATATGGATCAGGAGTTAATTTGTTTTATGGGTCTGTTTGATTTCCAGATGCTCAGAAAGCTAGGAATGAGTTTGATGAGGCTGAGAGATCTCTCCGGGAAGTAGATGATCAAATCAGGTAAGTATGAATACGAATAATATTAATTCTTCATCAAAAATACAATCAGTGTTTGTACAATACATTTTGGATTTGCTTTTTGTCTGCAGGAACATTGAGAAGGAAATCTCCTTTGACTTTGGACCCAGTGCTGAGTTCGCCTACCTCTACAGCCAGTGTTATGAGTTGACTACAAGCGAGTATGTGCACAATCTGGCTCTGGAAAAAATGTCTTGTATTTATTAAAGGATCAGTGTGTAGGATTTAGTGGAGTCAGTAGTGCAGTGATTTGTGGATTACAAACACATCACCTCACCCTGCTCTTCCTAGCATGTAGTAGGGGGAGAAAGATATGCAAAAAATGATGACGCCATTGCAAATGCAATGCTGATTGGCTGGGTGGGCGGATCATGCCGTGCTCACGCTTTCTCACTGCACGCTCTGACTGCCAGACACAACAAGACAGCGACAATGGCGTCGAGCCAGGGACGTTCAAAGGTAGCGTTCTCAAACTGGAAGTACCGGCATTACTTCTCGCTCATTGAAGTTAAAGGCAAGAATGTTTATGCAACATGCACGCTATGTAATAACGTATAGAACATGAAAAATAACGTCACAGTTACTTTGCTGAGTAACTAATTACTCTTACAATTAAGTAACTGAGTTACTAACTCAATTACTTTTTGGGAGAAGTAATTTGTAACTGTAACTAATTACTTTTTTAAAGTAAGATGACCAACACTGGTCCTAAACAAGGCTGGGACATCTCTGGGACAGCACAATGCCTCAGTAATAATGGTTCATTGTGACACATTTTACCTTTATCAAAAGAAAAAAAAAAAAAAAATCATTCATATTGAGATTATTTTGACAGATCTTGTGATATGCATCACAATTTGACTGGAAATGCTAATTTTTTCATTTTATTTTGACTGAATATTCTTTTTTTAAATGATATTTTTGTTGGGGTCTGTCCTGAACAAGGCTGGGACATCTCTGGGACGGCACAGTGCCTCAATAATAATGGTTTGTTGTAACACATTTTAGCTTTAATCAAAAAAAAAAAAAAAAAAAAATGCATCTCCTGCCATTGGTAAATTGCACTTAGCCATATGGTGATTCAGTGACTATTTTGATTAATTGTTCCACCCTTGCGTGTAGGAGAAGCTACGGTGGCCACAAAAAAACATGAAAGGTCGTATCTAGAGCCAGAGTATTGGTTTGCTTATTCTGGGCTACTGTAGAAACTTTGGGTGGAGTAAATAATTGATTATTAGATGCATCATGATTATGAGTCAATGCAGAAAAGTTAATTGGAAATTTAAAACAATTTCAAAATTGCCTGTGACAACTTCGTGTGTTCCTTACAGCTGAACCAACTGAGTGTTGAAACATAACAGACATAAACATGCAACACTTTCAACTAGGCTACTTCTTGAAAACTGGCTGACACCGCCTGGCTTAAAAACTTAAAATTTTGATGCATTGATAATCATTTTATAATGACATTGTATCCCTCTGAATTTGAATCAAATCAAACCATGCCAGGAGATCCCACCCCTAGTAGAAACATGGTGATTCAACATGGTGGCCTCCATGGAAGAGGACCCACGCCCTCTGTAGATAGAAATGGCTCAGTCAAAGGTGACAAAAACACAATGATAATTCTTTTCAGGTGATTATATGTTAATGAAAACATACTATTATTTACATATAAATAATATTCAATTTCTGCCGTATTCTGGGAATAGATCTCTGTAAATTTTACACACTGGACCTTTAATTTTTTATTTTTTATCATTATTATTATTAATTTGTTATAGCTTCCTACTTCAGGACTGGTTTCATCTTATGCTTTCAGGTACATCTACAGACTTTGTCCATTCAACAGAGTATCCCAGAAACCCAAGTATGGTGGATCAGAAACCAACCTGGGGTAAGAGAATATCTGTGTTTTGTTACATTTTTTTGTGTTGTGCACTGTTTTTTTTTCCATGTTTGACTCCCTACTTGCCATCATTTGCTCTCTGTAGGACATGGGGGAAATGGGCAGGTCCTGAGGATAACATCTACTCTATGATGAAGTATGAACATGGAACAGGGTGCTGGCAAGGCCCTAACAGATCCACCACGGTGAGCCTCAGCCTTGATTTTTCACCCTATTAGTGTTTTTCATCGGACAAAGCACAGAAAATAGATATTCTTTGTCTTCCAGATTAAGTTAACATGTGGAAAGGAGACAGTTGTGACATCTACCTCAGAGCCCAGTCGCTGTGAGTACCTGATGGAGTTCACCAGCCCAGCTGTCTGTCAGGAGCCCCCAAGCCTGGACCCAAGCCTGGACCCAGTTCGTGATGAGCTCTAGACCCACTTGATTTGTGAGTAACTCTTAACTTTTCTGTGTTTGTTGGCAAACGTTCAAAACTAATTGGGACATTCTCACACTGTATTGTGTGGGGCACATAGCGAATGGTCTGTTGCAGGACCATATCTTGTCCCCAGTAGGATCTTAAATTAGCCCTGCAATTGGGCCAAGATTGTAGAAGAGTCATGTTTTTGAACCAAAAATACAGTGCATCTACATTAATCAACTGATCACCATTTCTAAGTGGTGCAAATCAGTGACGTTTCAGAGCTTCACAATGCGAAGGTTTAGCGCTTCAACATTTTGTTGCGAAGAAAATCCCCTGTGCAGTTACGTCCTCCCTTTAGAGGAATAGCAGGACAGCAGCAAGAACAAGGTAACAACAACTTCATTTGAGTTCATAGTAGTTGTTAAGTCAATAGAGGATTAAAGTGATACTCCACTTTGTGGGATTAACCCACGTAGTATATACTCACCACCATGTCGATGTGATGGTAGATGAAAATCTTCAATTTCCAAAACAGTCCTGGAGTTTTAGGAGAAACAGGATAGCAGCCTCATCCAGTACCT
>JAJHUR010136776.1:0-44323 GCA_027495735.1 Lutjanus campechanus
GTTCACAGCTCACTGTGCCCAATTTTTGAAATACTTTCTTTCTGGAATGCAAAGATTGAAGTTTAAGTCTGAAGAAGAAAAATAACTCATCTCAGCTATAAAAACCAGATTGTCGGTCGGCAAAACATTTTAAAAGTTATTTCAAAACTTAAACTCAAAAACCTATTGCAGTACGTTGCCTTGAAGTTTTGAGTTGTCAAGTGTGTGCCTCATCTCTGCCAGTGGCCCTTGAGGTGTAAAGAAATGAAAAGAAAAAGGCGAGGCAGCTTGTCCGTTGACACTTCTGTCTAAAACTGAAAGACAGACTGATGTATTGTTCCCAGTGAAGACGAGCGCCTTGTGGATTCAAGAAATGTGCAAAAACACAGTCCGCCGGTTATATAAGTTGATCAGTTTCAAAATATGCATGTTAATTCCCCTTTAGAACTGAGATTGATGTAAGTGTAGTTAGTTCAAATATTCTGCGTGGGTTCAGGGCGCACTGCCATGCTCCATTAACATACTGTTTAATTTAATGGATCTGAGCTCACAGTAAAACATCTCCTCCTCCTAAAAGATCATCTGGGACTTCTTACGACTCGTTTGGTGATAATTTAACATGGCTCAGTAGTTCTAGCTGAAGACCTCAGTAATGTATATAAAAATGGCTGTTTATCCAATAAAAAACATGATCAGTGTCTGATGACCTACAATGACGCAGTAATGACTTAGGCATTCATTCTTATGTGATAGGGGAGACCTGGGATGGTAGTAACACTTTTTGTTTGAGCTTCAACTCAGTAGTTGTTTGTGTTTGATGTATCAGAATTTGATACATGGCACTATGAATAAAACTGTATTGGATGTCTATTACATGATCACAGGTTATCTGAGTTAATGTCAAATACACAGAGTTCCATTGTTACAACCTACCCCACTGCAGGGTTTAGCTTGTAGCTAAACTAGCTGGGGATAGATGTAAGAATGAGAAGTTATTTGCCGATTTAAGATCCACACAATCCAATTTATGAAAGAACATTATTGTAATGATAAATACGACAAAGAATAAAAGATTAAAAAGATTAAAAATTATGACAAAAATTAAAACCAAGTTCCACTGACTAAGTCTTGACTAAAAAAAACAAAAACAAAATCAGAAGACTAAAATGCGACTAAAACTCGCTATTTTCAGTAAGTGACTAAGACTAAAACTACTTAAAAAATTAACACTGATTCACATAAAGGGCGTGTACCTTTTAATTATGTGTGCACATGATTGACAGAACCATGGGGAAATTATTTTTGTCTGAGAGGTAAAATGTGGAAGAGTCGGTAGGGATGACTGACCAGGTTGCAACTTTTCAACATACTACATTCAGCACTTTTTCTTATAAAAGTTGCAAAAAACACACCCTTCTACCACAGTGCTGATATTTGTACTTATAGTTGCAGGGAGTAAAGTTTGGGGAACATTTGTCTTTTATTTTGAAAGCATTTTCCAATGAAGGACCTGTCGTTGTCAGAACTGATCCAGAAAGCAGAAATATTTGTTATAAAATTGACCTGAAGTCACTTTCTCTTCTTTCAGGCAGACTGAGATTCATTCCCACATCTCATTATGGTCTAAAAAACTAGTTCCACATATTTGGCATCAAATTATTGAGGAATTTGTTTTGTTCTTTTCAAATGAAAACAACTTGTAATTGTCGTTTTCTTTCTGTTTTTGTGGTAGAGCTGTTTGTTGTCTGGGTTGAGTAGGAAAGTTCTCATTTCAGTGAGGGTTCTCAGTGAAGTAGCAGCAACATTTTAAAATTCTGCTGGGGTTTACAAGGTTATATGACATGAGATGAAACTGGAAAATGTGCAAAATGTTGCAAATCTTGCGAGGTGCAGTTTAATCAAATATAGATTAAGAGGCAGTGGACACATGAGGACGACTGAGATTTTCCTCAGTCAAATCAGATCTGGCTGTCTTATTTATTAATCTCCTTTCAGTTCAGTGAGCCGCACTAAATTCCTCTATCAGCCCAGATGAGTATGTTTCACTCACATTTTAATGCTTTTCTTGGTCATCGATGTGAAAACATTAGATTTTCACACAGTCGGAGAAACTAAAAGAGTGCTCTGATAGTTCAGTCATAAAATCAGTGTATTTTGGAGCGTACAGCTGCTGCTGCCGCTGTCTGGCACCACCTGTCCTGCACGTATCTGTGCTCCTGCAGACTGTGAATTTAGGGTTTAGTTGGACCAAACCAGAGTTAGTGATTACTGGAACAGTGGAAAGAAGAACCAAGATGTTTTCGGGGAGTTTTATTTTGTTTCTGTGGAGTTTGAAGGAAGCCGACGGTGATGGTGCTCTGCAGAAGGAGTGTGGTGAGTTTAGTGAGAGCAATAAACAGCTGTTACTGGTAAAACAAACATCTTCCTCCTTCCTCCGATCTAGAGAGCAAGTTTAAAGTGAAAGGCGGATTTAGCAGGGCTAAGCCACAAGATAGCAAATGCGCTCAACCATGCCTTTGTTTTGCCTTCATTTTTAGACCTCTCGCCCATGGCTGCACAGATCAGGCGCACGTTCATTTGCCAAATGGCAGCTGTGTTGGTGTAAGATAGCAAAGCCACCTGCGCAACGGCTTTGCGCCGGGTGTAAGATTTTTTTCCAACCACCAACTTAACCTTCTGTCACCAGTTAAAAACCAGCGCATGTTGTCACCAGGATTTTTTTTTTTAATAAGTGCACCAAATGAACTGAGGCTCACAATAAAGCTGAGCTATCAGACTGTTACCATAAAACTACCCATTATAGCCCCTTTGAATGTGGTTGTTGTATAAATGTGATTCCATTCAAAATCAGTCAAAATTTTACACCCAGATTAGAACAGAATAGTGAAGATCACTGAAAAAAGGAGTCATAAAGGGAAAGAAAATAAGTGAATATAAGGTTTTTCCCAGCAAAACTTACTAGTCAGCTAATTAAAAGTGTGCACAATTCATATGGAGCTACTGTATAGTTGTCATTCATTAGTGTGTTGGTGGAGTAAACCATCTCTACGTCCTATTTTAAACCCAGAGCAGAACGTGAAAAAAGAACTTGGCAACACTAACTAGAAGAAAATTGACTTCACACCACAGTGTTCCAGTGCAGGACCGTCGTCTGAGTGATTTACAGAATGTGTAAAAAAAAAAACAGAGCCAATATATATTCTACAAGGAGGAGGAATCTTTATCACACCACTGTTCCACCTCAGCAGTTCAAGTCAATACGTTCTACGTTCTGTGGTCAGTTTAACAATTTAACAACAATAACTATCGTCTGGTTAGACTTTCAAAATAAAGCTTGCTGAGAAATACTTCCTGGGTAACCGTCCTGTGTTTGACTCATTCATCCATCCAAAACCTTCCTTCCCACTGTGACTGTTTTGCTCTTTATTCTACATTTGTCCCCTGCTGGTACTTCATACCTATGTGCAGCCTTTGTCTGGGGACCCACTTTTAAAAAATGACAAACAATTGCGAGCCAGTTCGCAATAAGCCTTATAAATAAATCTTGGGAAGAGGAAATGTGTGCGTAAAAGAAAGTTCCTGACCATTTTTACTGCCATTTCCACATTACCATCACCTTATATTGTGATATTGTGATGATGTGCATTTAAAACATATAGGCATATTAAATACTTTATAAATGAGAAACAAATGCATTTAGGCATTTAGTTAACAGACCTGTGAATCTTTGAAAAAAGCCCGCCTGTCAGTCAGTTAACTAGACTGAAGAGAATGTGTTCACACAAGTTAGAAATACTCTACACTCGCTGGTGGAGAATTAATCTGTAATGAGGACTGTTTTTACACTGATATCAATAGAGAGTTTCAAAAAGAAGAAACTGATAGAAGCAGAGAAGGATGACAGATGCAGAGATCAGCTGCATCCAGTGTACCAACATGGCAGTGATTATATTTTCCCAGGATGGCGAAGGCAAAGCGGGACATGCATTTCCCTGAAAAATGAGTTCCTCGAACGGCCACTTGAGGTTCTTCACAATTCATTTTCCGCTGCAGATATGAACAATACATGAATTTCACCATTATTTTCATATTCATTTCAAATGTACATTTAATATGTCTAAAATGGCATTCTGAGTTGTGGAAATTCCTTTTTTGGAGATCTATAATTCAATTCTGAATAGTTGAGATAATTCATCAATTTATTTTTTCCGTCCACAGATACAAAAAGGACTTTGATGTGGACTCTTCTTTTTGTCATTTCTGTAATTTTTGAAAATGAAATAAAGCAAAACATTAATTGATCCTCTATCCTCAAAATAAGAACGCCATAAAAACAGTTAATTTATTTTCCCTTTTGAACATTTTTACAATATCAACTTTAAATTTTTTTTTTTTTTTTAAAAGGAAAAGAAGATATCTCAAATATAATGTAACTAGAATGAATATAAGTTTTACTAGTTACAATCTCATTTCAGATTTTTAAGAAGCAATTCTAGATATCTGAAATTATGCTCCAAGCAGATATAACAATAATTTTACAATTTTTATGAGTCAGAATTGAATTTTGGATATCTAAAATTCCATTTCAGGCAGTCAGCTCATGTTTTAAAATGTTTATTTCAGAACATAATCAGAGTTTGGTGTTCAGACTCCGACCTCATCACTCTCTGCAGATACACAGAGATACTGAGGAGTGATGAGCAAATACATTAAACCCTCCACTGGAGACTGCAGGTGGATGATGCAGGGCAGCACTGACAGGCAGAGGGAGAGATGGGAAATTTTGGCAGTTTAAATAGACTGGGAGATTAGGAGGGGGTGTGTTTGGTGTATGAAGAGTGAGGCATGTCGAGTGTGCACAGAAGTGCCGCTGGAGTTGACTGACAGAACTGGCTCACAGGCGTCGCCACATATATGATATCTGAGATGTAAGAACAACTGCAGATATCTACAGTGAGCATTTACACATATCAGAAATGAATTGTTGGTATCAATAATTAACATTTTGCCAAGCGTGAAATGAGTTATAGGTAATCATTAATTGTCAAATGTCAAATTGGAATTCTTACTTGTCTAAATATCGAATTATAGATAAATGTAATTGAGTTTAAATAGAGGTCAGTAGAAGTCTGTGGCAAAAGTTGACTAGTTGGATTTAAGATAAAGACATTGATAATGAACATTTCCATGAGAAAGAAATTGTTGATCTCACTGGTGAGAAATTAATTGTAAATCACCCATTTTTGAGAATTGGGGCAAATAATGTCTTAGCAAGTATTCCAGGTTTTGGTAAAAAATGTATTCATTAAGGATAAATATGTATGAAATATATGTAATTTATGAAATGGTTTGCATTAATTCTTTGCATTTCTAAACTTGCTCTGTGACAGAAAACACCCTCGTCAGAGACAAGAATTCACAACTTCAAGCAATTTAAAAATATCTTAAAATCTAAAACTTACAATAACCACTGATAATATAGGTGTAAAATGTGCTATTATAGTCATATTTGTCTTTAAAAAAATTTTTTTTTAAATGAAAATATTGGCCCTTTAAAGTTGTGTCCCAGATTTCTGTCAACTCAGATTTTTACAAAAACATGATTTAATCAGGCATAAAAAGAGTTAGCTATACCCTAAGGACCCCTGTCTCACTTCCTGGTTTAAAAAAGGTGGGAATACTGCTCATTATGACTACGCTGTGAAATGAAAAAATGTTGTATTCTGTAAACTTTGTAAGACATCAGCTCCATCAGATATTTCATCTTGACATCTGTGCTGACGGAGGTGATGTAACTCTCAGTTCTCTACGTGAATGTTTTTGAAATTTGTATTTTTTCCCCCAATTTAATTGGAATAACTCAATAAAATACAATTAAAATCAGCCACAAAAAACTGAATTTAATAAATAATTTAATCACTAGGAGGTTGGCCCATTGCAAGGTTTGATCTTTTTAAAATATATTTTCCAACATAATTGAAGAGTAAAAATCAAAACCTCCTTAATGACAGTTTTGTCTCAATTCCCAAGAATGACTGAAAAGTATTTCATTACATTTATTCTAGTCAAAATGACATCATGGATACGTTGGCTTGGAATTCTAACAGCAGCTGTTATCAACAAATGTTATAACCACCATTGATTAAATGGCTTTCTACACATAACCTCCTTTTTTAACAACTTTCTTAAACAGCTGGCCTCTGTAGCCACACTATTTATCAAATGTTACACAAACAGGAGGAAACTGTGCATTCATTGGGACCATTACAACTACAACCACATATGGTGCTCTGGTGAGCTTGTCTGGCAGCGTGACAGTGTGAGTGTTCATGGTAATGAAGGAACAAGTTATCTGGTGTAATGGTGTAGCTCACTGCTGTGTTTTTGGACAACAGTTGAGCTTTTTGGCACAGAGAAATAAGACATATCAGGCTTTGGTTACACACAATACTTGTTAGTACAACACATCATCGTCAGCTCATCTCTGCACGTGACATTTTTTGGCAAAAAGAGAAATATAAAACATCTCCAGACTGACCTGGTAAATTTTGATGTTGAGACCTGATGAAGTAAACCACTAGATTGAACTGTATTCCATTACAGTTACAGATTAAAAAAAAGATGTAATCAGATTACAAATACATTTAATAAAAAATGTGCATTATTAGTGAATTACAATTTTAAAATAAAGAACAATATACTACCATGCACAGTGCACACAGCTGCCAATTCATTAACACAGCCTCTAGAGAAAAAATGCTTCACTGGAAGGAAATTTCACCAGGTTTTTTTTTGTTTGTTTGTTTTTTTTGTCTTTAAATCAATCAATCAATCAATAAATTGTGCACAAACAAAGGAAGGAACAGCTGGACAAACTAATAAACCTAAAAATGAACGTGAAACACAGCAACAGTTAATCTATTATTAATAGACTTTTAAATTTGCACATATTTTGATAAATGATTAATTGTTTTGAATCATTTTTTAAAGAAAAAAAGTCAAAGTTTTCTGATTTCAGCTTTTTAAATGTGAATATTTTTGTGGTGTCTTTACTGTAAATGGACAAAACAAAACATTTTCAGACATTTTATGGACCAAATAATCAATAGTTGCAACCCTAAAACACTATCTGAGGCTAAACTTTATTTTATGCTGAGGTAATCCAAAAGTAATGAAGCATAATTGAGCTACATTACTTTAATATTGTGAGACTCGGATTACGTCACTGACTACAGGAAATTAGTAACTATCCGAAAACAATTGTTAAAGTAACCCTCCCAACCCTGCTTAGGAAGGACTTTAAAAACAAATTTAATGATGATTTTTAGTAATAGCTTGTGCGACCTAATCCTGGGCCAGAGCAGATGATGGACTCACTAACAGTCCGCTGTTTTCATCCTGAGAGCCCTCCACTAATGGAACAAAAATTCAAAGGCTTCCTGCCTTTTATCTGTTCTTTTGTATGTGCGGTTCAATTTCTGAGCAGTCGGCCTGTTCACAGAAACGTATAATTGTCCTGTCAATATGGCAACACCGACAACAGCAGCTTTGCTTGTATATTAACACAAAGTGTATGGAAATACATAATTTACCTCCATACTTTCTTTCTCTCTGTAACACACACACACATATATTCCTTCTACCAAACAGCACTAATGCAACTTCAAAAGGATGATTGGTCGTCATTAGAGCCGGCAGAAGGGAGAGGGAGGATGGAGAGGAGCTAGCAGTCCTTCGAGGAGTGGAAGACTAACTAAGACTTCGGACTGTCTCTTCTTCCTCATCCATCATTGATGTTTCTGGAGGGGTACAGTTTATACTGCAGATAAACAGCTGTTATGTCTGGACAGCTCATACATTCAGACTCTTGAAACTTAGTGTAGTTCTGTCTTTGGCCACCAACAGGCTCAGTCTCTGTACTGACAAGATGCTTGAATGCATGAACCAAGTGGGAGTCAGAAGGGACCTTTTGCCTTACACCAACTTCAAATCCGATTTCAAACCAATTTTTAGCAATTTTTGTAAAGAACTGACAATCATTTCTTCAGATAAACAACCAGTGGCCATTCAGAGCCGGCTGCGCAACAAGAGTGCAGCACCACTCAATATCATGGATCGGGGAAACTGCCAGTACCTCACATGACCTTCCTGTGAAGCAGTTAGCAACAAGTGGTCCAACACGTTCTCACTCCCAACTCATAAAACGCAGCAGCTTGATCAGTGGCCCTAAGCTAAAGGTACCCATCTACCCCCCCACAGCCAAGTTAGCAATTATAAATATGTAACGTTCAGGTTAGTATTACATATTCAGACCTGTAGAAAGGTCCATTTCTTTAAATCAATCATAAACATCTTGGGCAGAGCAAAGTCCAGGATGCAGCAATGGTGCTGCTGCAAAATAGTGTTGAGGGAGAACTTGTTGTGGTGGAACATTTGCATGCCAGGAGGTGAGCTTTGGCATTAAAATGACTACATCACTGGTAACAGCTGTTAGCTTGTTTACGTTCATACTGTTAGCATCCCAGGTGTTGATTTGCCATTTTCAGCATGTAGGTTGCAGCTCGGAGGTTTTTTGTTGTTTTCCACAGACTTTGAAAACGTAGATGCAGACACTGTGATGCTGCTGGCAGCAAACTACATTCAGGTAGACTTTCAAAAATAAAGCCCTAACCCTAACCCTAACTGGTTAAAATACATTACATAACATGACTTACTTACTTACATAAGTGCACCTAACCAAGTTTTTTTTGTGTCCAAACCTAACCAAACTGCGACTGTTTCAAAGTGTTAATCAAATGTTAAAAAGGCTCAGGATGCATCAAACACAGACGTTAAGGGGTACCTTGTGCTTCTCTATCAGATGCAGATGGGTCGTCACAAATCGTCAGTATGTGATGAGTTGGGATGGGAATTTGTTGAAGTCTCTTGAGTACGCAGCTTAGTTAGAGGCTGAACCAAACACAAACACACTGTCTGGGCCTGCACAAAGTGGAAATTTGCTTCATATCGTCGATCAACTTTCTCTTTTTGTTTGATGTCCTTTTACATACTTAAGTGGAGTAGAAAATTATGTGGCTCTGTTTCACAAGGGAATAAAATGAAGTCTCTAAACCTCCCTGCATTGCACAGATGAGCACCCTCTAATCCCTTGAGTAGTGGTGGGTGGCACATCCTGTTTTTCCAAGTTCATTTCCCAATCAATGTCATCCTAGCATCCTATCAAGCCTTTTAGCCTGCATGTGTAAATGGGCAGAAAGTTGTGTGGTTTTGATCTAACATGCTATATATAACTGTAATGACTTAATGACTGGATATATTTGCTGTCTTAAGTAAATCAGTCAGTGTTTTATAAACCTTTGATAGGATGACAACTAACTTCACTGTCACAGCAGCAATTATGTAGTAGAGTATTTGTCAGTCTTTTCAAAAGGAGAGCTCATTTCTTTAGTTTCCCCATTCGTGCTGAGGTGTTTGATGAAATCAGACTTTTAGGAGCCTGTTCTCATGGGGAACCCAAAAAATGAGCTTGCTTCATGCGTGAAAAGAAAGAGAAATATATAGCCCTACATGTACCACCATCCCACTCGATACTCTATGCTGACATAGGCTAGACAATCACAGGACCAGCCTAGACCATCAAAGATTAGTTCAGACAACCAAAGAACCAGCCTAGACCACTAAAGACCAGGCTACATGATCAAGTGATCAGGCCAGACCATCAGAGGATGTGCATAGATCAACATAGATCAGTCAAGCCATCAAAAGATCAGCACAGACCATCAAAGATTAGGCCAGACAATCAAAGGACCAGCATAGACCATCAAAGACTTGGCTAGACTATCAAGTGATGAGGCCAGACCACCAGAGGATGTGCATAGACCAACATAGATCATATTGGCCATCAAAAGATCAGCACAGACAATCAAAGATCAGGCTACAAAATCAAGGGCTAGCATAGACCGTTAAACACAAGACCAGACCTTCAAAAGACCAACATAAACCAAAAAAGACCAGGAATAGCTATGGAAAACAAAGCTCAGCTATTTTGTAACAGTATAGACAATCAAAGCTGGGGCTAGACCCCTAGAAGGCCTTAGACCAACAAAAATCAACATAGGTCACAATAAACCACCCAAAAAGTGCAACATAGACCATCAAATCACCAGTTTCAACCATACTGGGTTAGACCCTTGAAAGGGCTTGCTTAGATCAACAAAGACCTCACTGGACCATCAAAGACCATGCTAGACCATGAGAGGATCAGAACAAATCATCAAAGACAGATCATCATTGGACAAAGCATAATTTAAGACATATGCCATCAGGAATATAACATTCCTAGTTGAGAAATTAATGTTATTCTTATTATTTTGGTATATTTTATAGCTTTATAACATAACTGACAGCAGAGAAATGATTGGATTCCTGGTCATCCACAACCCAGGGATGTTGCACGTCATGGGCCCCCTGGGTGCCCTGGAAATGGCATTGTTGTAATGCATTGTGGAATAAAGCCCTCTGTATAGTTTTTTTTATAACTTTTTTCAAATGGCCACACTGGAGGCCACTGTTAAAAGGTTGCCATCACAGGAAGTGGAGGGATACAGTCAGGCCAGGCCCATTTTTTTCTCCTCCGATGGTTGTGTAAAGTGGGCGTAATTGTTCCAAAAATTGTTTCACACAGGCACCTTTGACTCAACCATCCGGAAAGGGGTTTCAGACACTGTTAGACAATCAAACAAGCACTTCTTTTAAAACTTACCTAGAGCTTAAATGTGTGGCGTTCAGGAGATGTATGGGTGTAGAAAGCATTTCCTTTCAACAACAGTGTCCTGGTCTGACGTTCCAATGTCAAACTAGTGTATGGCAGCATCTTTTCCAAGTGGGAGTGAGAAGTGAGCTTTTTGCCCTACACCAACTTCAAATCCATCAAGCAATTTCAAATTTCTTTTGTGAACAACTGATAATCATTTCCTCAATTTAACTACCAATGGCTATTCAGAGCCAGCTGTGCAACAAGACTGCAGCACACATCTAAAAGTACCCTTCTATGCCCTCCACAGCCAAGTTAGCAATTGTAAAAATGTAACATTCGGGTAGACTTTCAAAAATAAAGGCACAGAAACTAGGGTAGGTTTAGGAATAGATTGATTTATTTACTTATTTATTCCAGTGTCAAACTAGTGCATAACAACATCATTTCGCTAATTTTGTTGAATGGTTTTGGTTGAGATATTGTTGTAAAATCCAGCCCTGAAAGGTCTGGAGGGAATATTCATCTGTTGCATTCCAGAAAAATACCCAAAAAGCACAATGCTAAATAGTTGCACGTGAACATAATTTGTAGTGGAGTAGAGAGGTGATGCAATCCTCAAAAGCTATCACCGTCCAGTTTACCCAGTCATATGTGGTCATGGTGATTCTGCTGAGCAGCAGAGAGCATAGAGGAGGTATTCAGTAAAACGCTTCAGGGTGAGTCGGGAATTGACATGTCAGCAGTTACAACAGATAAGACCCTCTCTGTTTCTAATTGGATACCATGTGTCGGCTGTCATTGGGATGTAGCGTTTCACAAAGACCTGGACGTGGTCAGCAGTTTGTCAAGACTGTCATGTCATCGTTCTTGTCATGTATTAACATATGCTCATCAGAACCACATGGTGATGGGACATCATGATGGGATCATCTCTAATCTGTGAATCACGATGCAGTAGACCACGTTAAGTACAGCAACACGCTG
The DNA here is from genome assembly GCA_027495735.1 of Lutjanus campechanus. Taxonomy (NCBI): domain Eukaryota; kingdom Metazoa; phylum Chordata; class Actinopteri; order Lutjaniformes; family Lutjanidae; genus Lutjanus; species Lutjanus campechanus. The sequence continues at coordinate 11,720 of JAJHUR010136776.1, forward strand.
TGTGCAGGCAACCACGAACATCTCTCTCTCTCTGTGCCAGTCTTGTTGTTTCGACAGGCCTCCTGGAACTGATAATCAATATCTGAATGACTAACATGAGACTAGGGGACATAATTATCGACTGGCTCGCAGGTCAGCGCCTGATGAAAAAGAAAATGTTTTTTTCGTTAATTAGTTCAAGCTTGTAATCCATCACAGATGATGAACAGACCAGAGTCTTTACTAACAGTGCTGGCCATACGTCTGCTACATGTATTGACCATATTTACACAGATGCTCCTAAACGCTGCACTAAACCCTTCGGTGACCATAACATGATGGCAGTTACCAGGGCAGTCATTTTGACCATTTTTAAATTTTTTAGTGCAATAACTTTGTTGGAATAAAACTCATGTTACTGTAAGTAAATGGCTTTTCCTAAATATGTATATTACATTCTAACATTGTTATTTTATTCAAAGTATAAACCACAAGCATTTTGAATATTTCTACCTTGAACGGACATAGCAGTCATGAGCGCATTATAAAAGGCGTATTTCAGTGTTTGCTAATTTATACTTATGAAGCTGTGTGTGACTGTTGCCTAGCAACTAATTTTGTAGTTGTTTCTTTACACTCTTTCGAAGCTAAAATTTAGCGCTCCACTTTTTAAATTTTTGCATGACTATTTGCCCATTTTTTCTGCACAGGTGCAGATAGAGATCAGGTTACACTAATATTATTAGTCGGCTGTTGGTTGCTGCACAAGGTTTGTTTCTGATTTGTGTATTCCGAACATTTCCAGTAGCACCAGAGCGTTGTAAAGTCCAAAAGTCCAAATTTATTGAAAAAAGAGAGATGTAATTATTTCATTTTTATCTAATGAAATATTCTGTTTCAATCCATGTTTTTTGGTGTTTAACCTTTCAAAAACAACTTTTTTAAAGTGCATAAAAAGAAAAAAAAAGGTTGTCCTTGCATTTGCCATACAAAAAGGGAGGCACGCACGTGCTGGAGACAACTAGCAGCACTCTAGTAGCACCATAAATTACATAACCACCACGAGAAAAAATCTAGGGCTATTTTGGCTTTAACTATTATATATTACAAATAAAGATCACATTATGTAGGCCATCTGCATTTGCTTGTCACTTTGTGCTGTATTTAATCTAATTAATTATTCAAATTAAGGATTTTTTCATTTTGGGGGAGGGGATTTCATAAAATATGATGACAGAAATTTAGCGCTTCATTCGAAAATCTCAATAGCGAAAAGTAAATATGACATGACAAAATTTACATTCATTACAGCCTAGTATGAGCAGTCGGAATGACTGCTGTGGCCATTCTAGTAGTTATAGAATTTAAGTAGTTCTAATGTTAAAATTATATATAAGAGAAAGTACAAGAAATTAATTAAATGTTTCTGGAGGAATTCAGAAAATATAAACTGGGTTGATGTGCGCTACTCTCAGAGGCTTCTTTACACATTTTTATGAACTTCTTTATGAGGATATGATCTTTATGAGGATTGTTGACAAGAATACACCAATGAAAAAGTGTTCTGCCAAAATCCATGGTTGAATGAGTCTGTAAAAACAACCTAATGAAAAAGAGAGATTAAGTTGTACATTTCAATTTAATAGTGTGAAGTGAGAAAGTTGTTAAAGGCTCTTCTTGAACATGGCTGAGTGGGCACTGACAGTGAGGTGCTTGCTCTCGGAGCTGATTACATTTCAATGAAATAAATATTAAATAATGTCAAATGGATGGTATATATGCTCATATCCGGAAAGAGGGAAAAAGAAGACCTATCAAAATTCTAGTAAACTGACGGAGAGAATAGTCCATTGGAGACAAGATTACTCTGACTGTAATGGTTTGAAAACAAGATTGTGAGGGCTGATTAATGAAATGGATAACTCTCAGATAACAGGTGCAGAGTCACGGGATTTCAGCACCTGATGTTATAGATCATGATCTTTAAATTGATAAACTAAAATGCTATGGATTTAGACCGCACGATCTCATGTATGAAGTTCACTACGTTCAAGATCACAAATGACCCCTCCTAAGCCCCATCCCTCTTTGCTCTGTGCTCCAATAACAGTAACTTACAATACTGCATCTGACAATTTCATTTAGCAGACGCTTTTATCCAAAGCAACATACATCTGAGAGCTGATACAACACAAGCAAGGATCTAGTCAGGAGAGAACAACATGAGTATGTGCCATGAAGCCAAGGTCGAGTCTGATACGACGTACAGTCGGTGCCTACAGGCAGTGCAAGAGGCAGTGTGCATAGAGTCCATAAGATGCATTGGATTTTTTTTAAATATATACATATATCTTGTGCAGTCAATCAAGTGCAAAGGTGTTCACAAAAGAGCTGGGTCTTCAGGCTTCTCTTAAAGACTTAGAGGGACTCTGCTGATAGAACATGGTTTGGTAGCTTGTTTCACTATTGGGGGGCCACAAACTGGAGGAGTCTAGTTAGCGACTTTGGGACCTGTTGTGTTGGTTGAATCAGGTGTCTTTCTTTAGCAGAGCGCAGTGAGCGGGAGGCAGTGTAGACCTGGATGAGGGATTTCAGGTAGGGTATTTCAGGGTTTTGGCTGTGATGCAAGCAGTGACAGGAAGCCAGTGGAGCGAACTGAACAGCGGTATGACGTGCTGTTTTTGGCTGCTTGAAAACCAGAGGTGCATGAACGAGCATGCGGGGATGCCCGCCAATAAGGAGCTGCAGTAGTCAATATGTAATATTACGAGAGCCTGAATCAAGTGTTGTGCTGCAACTTCAGATAAGTAGGTTCTTAACTTCTTGATGTTGTACAGAGAAAAATGGCATGACCGAGCAAACAAGGCCACATGGACCTTGAAGGTTAGTTGGTCATCAGATGGCAGCTAGGACGAGATGCGAGCACAAACTGTGTGGTGTTCTGGAGGTAATGACAGGAAGATCTGGGTACCTCTGTCAACTTTCTCCTTCTGTAAAAACAACATACAGGATCACATCTAAAGTTAGCTAATGTTTGCAAAACAACAGTTAACTAGCTAGGTAATGATTGATGTAGCTTAGTTAGATAGTTAGCTAGCTTTCACTAGCTAACTTGAGGTGTGAATATCTGTTATTAAGTCCCCCAGCAACATCTTTTGACCATCTTCAAAATTTGTTTTTCTTTACAACACAGAAAAGTGGAGCACATAGCATATGAAAGTACAGGAAACAGGAAAAGAGAAAGCTGACAGAGGTACCAAGCTTGCTGAACTGTCAGTGGAGCAAAAAGAGCAAAAAGGGGCGGGGTTTATTGGGAGTCTCAATACACTCCTGATTAGGCCTACAATTTGAAATAGCAAACTTTTAATCTGCATTTTTGTAGCCAATAAGGCTATCCTGTCATGATTTAGTCACTTCCTGTTTTATTTTGGGATGTCTTTCCTTCTGTGCCTATGTTGTTTTTACTTCCTGTCTTGTCATCCTCCTCTTCTTGCTATTTCGTCCTTTTCTGTTCATCAAGTTTCCTCATGCTTTGTCATGGCATTCATGGCCATTATTATTGCCTCTTCCACTAACACCTCCATGGGATCAAATTCCATTTCACGCTTGCAGAAACCTGTAACACATCCAAAATATAAATACTGCTGTTCCCACAGTGTTTGCTCCTGCTGTCATTTACGCAATTATTCTTAGTTGATCATCTGCAAAACGCACACCAAACAAATGTGCAATATATTAGAATGCACATGCAATTTAGCACTCTTTATTTGGGACCTTAGTAAATCAGGCCCTTAGACAACTGTCCCTCTCAGTTATTACCCATGCAATCAGTACTGCTGCAGACAGGATGCCGAACCTGTAAAATGATGCATACAGACACTCATTTTGTATCACATATACAATGCATTGAGTTATTGTTATGCAAATAATTACTGCAAAGCCTCAGATCATTTATTTGAAAAACATCTTCAGGCTTACATATTCCTGGTGCAGTGGTGTCTCACGAAAACCACTGCAGTGTCAGGTCCTCTTAGGTATGACTCACTTATACAATGATGTTGTGCTTGGTGTCTGTCGGAGGCAAACTGAGTGACAGTTCTTTGTTTTCTCACAGGCTTTCATAATTGAGGTCACGGAAAATGGGAGCATATTGTATCCTGAAGGGGAGCTTCGGCAGGAACCTTGCGCTTTCTCTGCACTCTGCGACGGCAGTGACACTCCGTCAACGAGACAACGCGAGCACAGGAGCCAAACAATGCCGCCTTTAAGTGTACACTCCAAGTGATTTCACCTGCCAGAATGTCCTGTTTCAGTCAACAGATGGAGTGTTATTTGTACTGTGTGTCCAAGTGGTCTTACTCTCCTTTTCAGCACTTACTATTATCTGCAACAGATGGACTTTAAGATGTATGTTTACTCGTGAATAAAAATGGATGGTAAATGATTGCCTACCATATAGCTACCAGGAAAAGAATGATCAAGGTTGTCTGGACTTTACAATTAGAAAATACTGACAAGCCAGGACACAAGATACCCATGGGATTCAAGGACATATGGAGTGTGACAAGAGGGCACAGTGGACTTTTTTTTTCTTTCTTGGATGACAGTAGCTAAGAACATATATAATCTATGCTTTTGTAATATGAGCATGACCCTGTCTCCTGTGGATTGTCATTGAAACTGCAAGACAACAAAGAGCCAAAGTCCTGACACTATATCGAGGCTAGTTGTTCCAGCTATTGTAGCTCAAAGAATCTCTCATTGAGGGCTGATTTCATGACATATCTTGAGATTTATTTTCTATATTCTAAGATAAATGAGTGCTGCTACAGAACTCGCAATTAGGATGTCATCCCTTCATGATTTAATGAACGATTAATTAGCTAGCATTCAAAAGAATAAAGCTCCAGTGAAGTCTGTCTGGACATCTGCGCAATCCTTGTACTCCTTGTCCATTCTCACAGTTGCCACCACTTGACTGGCTTGGGTTTGTGAGAGATGGTGTTCTGGAAAGGTTGTTAGAACAGAATTATTGACAAATGTAAGGGGCGGCACAAACTTCTGTTAATCAGTTATGTTTTAGGGTTGGCTCTTGAGTATTCTGTGGTATTACAAATCCCAGAAGCCCAAAGTTAGGTCTCCCTTCATCTTTAATTGGCTAACATCATTCAAACTTAAAGTTAGCAACCAAAACTGACCATGGATTTCAATGGGAGCCAGGACTATGGATCGTATCCAACAGGGCTGCCCTATAACACAAGCATGGACTATGAGGACTACTACCAGGAGCCTGATGCCAGTAAAATCATCATCCCATCCATTTATGCTCTTGTCTGCTGTGTTGGTCTTACTGGCAACGCGATGGTCATCTATGTAATTTTGAAATACGCAAAAATGAAGACAGCCACAAACATTTACATTCTAAACTTAGCGATTGCTGATGAGCTGTTCATGTTGAGCGTCCCTTTTCTGGCCACGTCAGCTGCCGTTCGTCATTGGCCCTTCGGATCGTTGATGTGTAGGTTGGTTCTGAGCGTGGATGGGATCAATATGTTTACATCGATCTTTTGCCTGACTGTGCTGAGCGTGGACCGTTACGTAGCAGTGGTCCACCCGATCAAGGCCGCCCGCTACCGAAGACCCACTGTAGCCAAAGTAGTCAACGTATGCGTGTGGGGACTGTCGCTCATAGTCATCCTGCCCATCATTATCTTCGCAGACACTGTCCCAGCGCAGGACGGTGGTGTGGACTGTAACTTCTTGTGGCCTGAAGCAGCATGGTCAGAAGCGTTTGTGGTCTATACCTTTCTGCTGGGCTTTCTGCTGCCGGTCGGAGCGATCTGCTTATGCTACTGCCTCATGGTGGCCAGGATGCGGGCAGTAGGGCTAAAGGCAGGCTGGCTTCAACGACGGCGCTCGGAGAAGAAGATCACCCGCATGGTGCTTCTTGTGGTGGCCGTGTTCGTTCTCTGCTGGATGCCCTTCTACATCGTCCAGCTGATCAGCGTTTTCCACCGGCCCCCAGACCCCATGGTCACTCAGCTTTTTGTCATCCTCAGCTACGCCAACAGCGGCGCCAATCCCATCCTGTACGGCTTTGTGTCCGACAATTTCCGGCGCTCATTCCAGCGCATTGTGTGTTTCCGGTGGCTGGAGTCTGGGCTGGATGCAGAGCAGGTGGATTACTGTGCTGTAGCTTTGAAGAGACAAGCGACATGTAGCCCTCTGGATTTTCCAAAGGACTGTATGGCTTCTGATATGGTGTTTCGCAATGGGACATACACCTCCCGTACAACCACAGTCTAACATTCAGCCAGAAAAGGAGGTAAAATGAGGAGCAGCCACAACCTCAAAAGGAGTTTTCCAACCCAGGGGTTACACAGGGGAGACTGACACTGACTTTTGATTGACATTCATGTGATGGAAAACTAAAGTACATAGGTTTTGAATGTATCATTTCTATGTAATATCTCCTTGAGTACACAAGTGTGCCATACAGAGATTTACTTGACATCTTATAAACTCTTGAATAATTCTGGGACACATGCCGCAAATTTGAGGAACCCTGAAAAACAGTTAATGGATGAGCAGCAAATGTACAGTAGAACAGCCGGTCCAGCTGGCCAACATGTTGGGAGAAAAAGTGACAATGAAAAAGATGTATATAACTGTAAGGATCCCATTAGTTTTACAGTGGGCAAAGATGTACAGCACAGGTGATTGTAAGCACACAACACTAATGTTCATTAACGTTTTGATTCTGCGATGTGACCAGTCCTGGGCATGAGAGGCTGAGCATCAGAAGGCGAGCAGTTAAGTACAAATGTCAAATCCCATGTTTGTTTGTCATAATGCAGTTGTTTATTCACAGAGACACTCCAATAAAGCATCCAGTGGCTCCCCTAAAATCCCCAAACTCAATAGTTCACAGTAAATAATAACACAAATAATTAGGCATAAAATTAAATTCTGCAATAACAGAGTTATGTCATACTCACCACTCTGCTGCTTTTTTTTTTTTTTTTTTTTTTTTTTTTTTTTTTGTTTTTTTTTTTTTTTTTTTTTTTTGCTTTTTTTTTGTTGTTGTTTTGTTTTAATTTATGGAAGTCATTTTCACCAGTGTGATGAAAAAAGATCCTGACAATCATTACATGATACATTCTCAAAATATAGCTCATTATAAAATAATGAGTTAGCATCTTAAAATAATGGGAAACTATTAAAATAATGATTTACATTATAAATCATTATTTTGCAATAGTAATGCATTATTTTAAGATGCTAACTCATTATTTTGAAAACACTTCTCAATATTTTGAGATACTAAATCATTATTTTAAGATGCTAACTCAATATCTTTAGATGCTAACTCATCATTTTGAGAACATTTCTCAATATTTTGGATAATAAATCAGTATCTCAAGACACTTAGTCATTCATTTAAGATGCTAACTTGTTATTTTAAGATGCTAACTCATTATGCTGACAACATTTCTCAGTATTTTTACATATTAACTCGTTATTTAATGACACTAATTCATTATTCTAAGATGCTAACCCACTATTTTAAGATGCTAACTCATTATTTTAAGGTGCTAACGCATTAGTTTGAAAACATTTCTCAATATTCTGAGATACTAACTCATTTTAAGATGCTAATTTGTTATTTTAAGATGCTAACTCAATATTTTGGATACTAAATCAGTGTTTCAAGACACTAAGTCATTCATTTAAGATGCTAACTTGTTATTTTTAAGATGCTAACTCATTATGCTGACAACATTTCTCAATATTTTGAGTTACTCACTCATCATTTAAAGACACTAATCCATTATTCTAAGATTCTAACCTGCTATTTTAAGATGCTAACTCAATATTTTGAAAACATTTCTCAATATTTTGAGATACTAATTCATAATATCAAGATATTAACTCATTTTGAGACGCTAATTCATTATTATACACAATAATAATGAATTACAATTAATTATATAAGATATTAAGATACTTAGCTATTTTGAGAATGTTTCTCATATGATGATTTACAATATCTCTTTTCCCCCATCACATTGCATGCCATTTTCCATGTTATTTATTTCCAGTTACTTTTAATTTGGCTCTTTTTGATCATTGTTAATTTACAGTCAGTGAAACTCAACCCTGCTGTTCAAAAGTTTAGATATTTCAGATTAAAAAGCTGCAGCACGAATGTCAACATACCATTCAGATCATACATTTTCATATTTCTTAATTTAATTATTGTTCCACTTTTTTTGCTGCAGTGTCCTACACATTATCAGTTCCTCACTACATTGCCATTACATCACGTTATTTTTGAGATTTACAGTCTTATTTTGAAGTATTTTTTATTGTATTGGAATATAATTTATCATAACTTGTATATTTTTTTGTCTCGTCATTCCCTCAACTTTTGTTTAACTCATTTATTACAAGCTTGCATTGTGAATTTATTAAATGATTATCAATGATTATAAATTTTGGCGTAGTTAAGATCAAACCAAGCCTTTTAAATGTCCAATTTCTATTCCACAGCATCTAATAGTTGTTTGAAATTCTCACCACAACAAAATAAATGTATATCTCTTGCAAATACAACATTTTTACTGTCTGTTTTGGACACCTTGCATAAACCACAATGGACCAAACATAAGCTGTGAGTGAGGAGGAAATTTGGAAATTAAGGGCGCTACTGGGCATTATATAAAATCAGGAGGTATATAAATATATCTTACTTGTTTGTACTGTCTTTAGCACTTTCCATCGATTGGAAGCTGTATGAAACGGACTATTTAATTCTCACAACCTGTTTAAATCTCTTTCAAAGTTTAAATGTAATTGAACTAGTCTTATATGTAGTTGTTCTGCTGATTTGTGCAACACAAAGTACAAGTCAAAATTGTTGACAAAATGATGTTTCAGGGGGAAAGACAACAAGTTTCACCATTTTTGATGTCATAGTATAAAAGAAGACTTTAGGGGTGGTGTAGGGGGACGTACTGTGTCGGCCCCAAAAAGGCTTGTGCCGGCCCTGGATATTACCTAGAAGGGAGGTTAAATTACTAATGTGTGTCATTTTCTCCAGGCTTTCAAATGATGTTTAATTCTTTCTGTGTAAGTTTATGTATTTGCTGTTTCTATGTTTGTTAATTATTTGTCGGTGGATCTGTTTAAATTTGAGGTTTGTCTTTGCAAATTGAGCCGGAGCTGTTCTGCTTCACATGCACGACATTGACAGAAATGGCTGAAAAAAAAAATATGTATATGTTGAGTTCATGTTTCTAAATTACAAAGGCTCACAAAAAGGATTATTTTCTCCTGTGGTGTCTGGTTTGTTGAGATACGTTACGTACGGGATCATCATCCCAAGAAAAATGACAGAATTTCAGCAAGCACCGACTGTTGCTGCAGGGGTGTCAAACTTAATTACTGGAGGGGCAAGCTTATGAATTCATGGGCCAGATAAACACAACTTTCCTACTGCAGCTCAGACCCAGTGATTCTATTTAGGTGGCAAAAAATAGCTACTTCAAATGGGCAGAAATTTAAAGAATTATCAACTACCCCTGTGGAATCAGGAGCATGCGTCACTCACAGCAAATCCAGTTCCTTTGCGGATCATGAATTCTGCCAGTCCCTGTATCTATTTCAAATTAAAAGCCCTTATTTCAAATTAAAAGCCCTCTAGTGTTTCATACATTCAAAAAGTGCTGGGTTGTTTGTGTAAATACTTTGCTGCATTGCAAACAGCATGATGTTAAGCTTATTTCACTGTAGTTACCCAAACTGACACCCAAACAGGTGTTCAGCTGTAAATGAACCACTTACCGTCCTTTTTGACCAAAATGAGCAACCCAGCAATGTGTTTACAGTGACCCAAATAACCCAGAATTATGACTCAGCATAATTAACCCGGCACTTTTTTGAATGCATGGTTTTGTGTTTCATTCCAGGTATACAGAGCAGTACTTTTGTAAGTGAGACGAAAACTGAACTGCAGACAGAATAACCCACTATACGGGTAATATTTATACCCAGAATTTGGCTCAAACTAACCCAGCACATGTTCTTTCACATGGATGACCAGTGGTCGGGTTCTTGTTTTTTAACCCAGCACTTTTTTTGCGTGTGCTGTACACAGTCCAGCGATATACTAGTTTTGACCTAGTCTTGTTTTAAAGTGAGTGAGTGATCGATAGTTGCTGTTTTGTAACCTAACCAAGTTGTTTTTGTCCCTAAATCCAACAATACTTTAACCATAGTCCTGCTGATCGGGTCATCAGATTAGAAAATGGTTCTCTTTTTCATTCTACAGGGCAGTAAGAAAAAACACACACCAAAGGGGGCGTCAGCAGAACCTCCCTGTTATCTATACAAATGATGAAAAGGTCAGTGAGCTGAGTTTCCTGATGATGCACCTCTTCAGCAGAGATTGCAAAAGTACACACTTTTTTCTTTTACTCAAGTAGAAGTGCAAATACCCTGATAGACTACTAAAAGTCAAAACTAATTCAACTTCTCTACTCAAGTAAAAGTGAAAAAGTACAGGCTGTGAAAGGTACTCAAGGTAAAAGGTTTCATCTTGTTACATCCTGTTATGTCGTTTTCCTCAAATGATCTTTTATGTCATCATCATCTTGTCATGTATTGTTACATCGTTTTTGTTTTGTGACAATGTTGTCTTCTTACGTTTTCTACGTTTCATCTGGTTACATCGTTTTGTTGCGCAGTTTTCATCATGTGAAGTCCTGTTATGTCATTTTGTCTTGTTACATGTTGTTAAGTCGTTCGTTTTGTTACATCTTTTTACGTATTTTATGCCATTTTCCTCTTGTCACCGACTGTCATGTGTGTTATACACTGATGGATACACTGATGAATAGTCCTTTGTATGTGTTATAGACCCTTTTACAGCCGACATCATCGGAAAGCTGCACGCACATTTCTGCAACAATGCTGGTTCCAACTTTTTCCAGAAATTCATAATTCCAGAGCAATTGGTGGCATCTACAGCTGCAAGCTGTTAAACGTGCTGACAGGACTGAGGATGCGATCTCCACTGCTCACTTGCAGCGCCTCATTGACAAGCTGTTGTGGTCCGCTGTGCTTCCATTGCCAAACTCTGCACACAGCTTGCTCATTGTTTAGAAACTGTATCAGTCTTGATGGTGGGAACGTGGCGCACAATGACACAAAATTAATATAACCAGTAATTCCCCTCAAATGCATTAAAACTAAAGTAACAAGCCTGTTAGCTGGAGTAGAAATTACACATTTGTGTTCAAATGTTGGCAGTGAAAATAAGAATTTGTCAGAAAAATAAATACTTAAGTAAAGTACAGATACCTGAAAACAAAAGTAAACAGAACAGACAGTGTGAATGAAGAGGAACCGCCAACATCATCTTCATACCAGGGACGTTCCTGGTGACTAACTGCAGTGGCTCAGCTGAGCTCTTGCTGCAGGAGCTGGCAGTCAGGGAGGCTCATTAAGACAAGTACCTGCCTGGCCTCAGTGGGCTTCAGTCACCAACGTGTGAGTAGAAATAACTCCTTGGGCTGCAATAACCGAAGCGGTGCATGTTGTGTTGTATCGCAGCAGGAACGGACCCTGTCTCAGATGAAAAAGAAATGGTTTGACATTGAAGTTGATGCGGAAAAAAGAAAAAAACGACCAGACGAAAAATACGGAAACAGGTGGAGAACAAGGAGAAGCTGATCTGTCAGCCCAAGATCAGAGACTCAAATGAGGGTGAACATGATGACATCCAGCAAGGACTTTCACCCGATGATGATGATGATGATGATAACAATAATAAAAATAAAATCAAATAAATCAACCATAAAAACACTTCTAAGGCTTCTATTAAAGTTGCTTCAATGAATGCAGTTTTGAGATGCTTTATGTTTAGTTAAAAAGTGTGTTTCAACATTTACACATGGTCTGAGGCCCTTCTGAGTTTTTTTGCAAAGTACGAACAAATTCAGATAAGAAACGTTCCTACACACGGTTTGTGAATACGTAGTGTTTGTGAACGAGGCCCACTGTCTCCCTGTACACGTCTCCACATTTCCTGGGTTTCTGGTTTTGTTTTCTGCTGCGTTCAACACTCACACATGCACAATCTGATCCCTCCACCTCCACACCTCATATTTTTTGTAACTGTAACTTGGACACTTTTACCTGACCTGTCCCCTCTTTCTTTCCTGATATCACAGAAGACACACACATCCACACACATGCCGTATTATTGAGTCCAGCTCGCGTTGCTGACATAAATCCATCAGGAGGCACGTTTGCAGCTGGAAATATTCAGAGGTTTTTATATCTCTGCTGCAGCCCATGTGCTGTTTTATGACACTGGCCCATGTGTTGCACCGAGTGCAGTCAAACCTCTAATGTACTGTAGAAAGTAACAATCTGAAATTAAGTACACATTTTGAGCTGAGGCGTTATACAAAGCCCCTTCAGGCTTCTGTCTTGGTTTTACAACTTTAATAACCTATAAAGACTCGGATCCATGTTACTCCTTAATTCATTCATTCCCTTTATTAAATGAAGCCCTCAGGTCCCTTAACCATATTCATCTAAAAAGTTTGATGAATATTTAGAGATCTCACTTTTTTTTTCTCATGCTGTGTAGAAAACAGGTCATATTAGGTCACATGTAAGGCTGCAACTTTAATCTGTCGATCATTTTCTTGATTGATTAATAATCCAGTCACAATCTTCTCAGTGTTTTCAAGCCTTTCCTGTCACTCCTGTCACATTCATTATTGATCTATCTGCCGATCATTTTCTCCATTAATCGATTAGTTGTTTGGTCCATAAAATAACAAAAAATATTGATCTGTGTTTCCGAGGCGACGTCCTCAAATGTCTCGTTTTGTCCACAACCCAAAGATACTCAATTTACTGTCAGAGAGGAGTAGAGAAACCGGAAAATATTCACATTTTAAGAAGCTGAAATCAGAGAATTTTGACATTTGCCTGTGGTGCTGTTTATCCATCTCGATTTTTTGGGTGTGATTTGCCAAGATTTGGAGATGTCTGCTGTAGAGATGTCTGCCCTCTCTCTGAAAAATCCTAATTCAGTAGCTCTTTTCAAAAATCATGGCCCGGTTTCTCAAGATAATTGACAGACCTTGTTATGAGCAGTTTCACGTCACAACTACCTCTGCAAAGAAACATTGCTGAATGTATTTTTTGTGCTGCTTTGAGCACTACAGGACTGGGGCCATCTCGTTCCATTATATGAGAGAGAAGACAGACATCTTTACAGCTGATTACTCCACAAACTAGCCAACTCTCACCAAAACAGTATAGCTGGATAAACAGCATTACAGGCCAGTGGAAAAATAAGCTTTTTGGGGTGAATTGTCCCTTTGACAATAAAACCTGTACTTTTAATGGTTTCCCATCAGATTTCAATAGCATGTAATAGTATTTTGTGTGATATCTGTTAAGGTGTGTTGGTGTATATCTGGTGTGGAAGAAGTTACAGAATAACTTTGCACAGATGTAGCTGCAATCATTGAGGATTAAACACAATAAGGCCTAAATCATTTTGGCTAAATGGCTCATTTCCCTTGTGATCCTCCTACATACGGGAAACAACAAAACAAAACATGATACCAGAACACCAATCGAGAACACTAGTGCTACTCTGTCATCCACCACTCAGTGACACAGCTCACATGTTACAAGCTCTCTTCATAATATAAATCAGGCTACACATTACTGAGAAACTCTCAACTGATTTGAAGATGCACTGTATGTGATGTAACAAGACGAAAATGACGTAAAAGATGAAACAAGACAAAAAAGACATAACAAGATAAAAACAACATAACAAAACAAAAATGTTCAAGATGTACAAGACACAAGAAGACAAAAAAATGTAAAAAGACATAAGATGAACTCGACATACCAAGACATATGATGAAAACTACATAAAAGACTCAACAAGATGAAAATGACATAACAAGACAAAAAAGATGTAGCAAGATAAAAATGGCGCAGCAAAACAAAAAAGTTGTAAAAGATGTAATAAGACAAAAACAACATAGGAAGATGTAATAGGATGAAAATAACGTAACAAGATGAAAATGACGTAAAAGACAAAGCAGGGCAAAAATTATGTAAAAGACATAGCAAGTTGAAAGCAATGAAAGACATAACAAGACAAAAATAACGTAAAAGGCGCAATAAGGTGTAGCAAGACAAAAATGACATAACAAGACATATTAAGATGGAAATGACATAAAAGACATGACAAGACGTAACAAGACATAATTAGATAAAAACAACATAACAAGAAGAAAATTATGTAAAAGACTGGGCAAAAATTATGTAAAAGGGGAGAACAATGACAAAACCTAATACAATGATGTAAAAAGATGTAATAAAAATGGTGTAACAAGAGGATAATGATGTGTTTTTGTGTTATTACCCATCAAACACACAAAATGAAAACTGGCCCTTGGCTAAAACGGTCAAACTTAACCTGTAAGCGGATGAAGTTTTCAGGATTACCATTATGAATACGTTTTGTATCTTCTGGGGTTATTCTTTGAAAAGCTGAGATAATCCTCCACACCAGGAGGTGGCAGCACAGTCAAAATGACCTGAACCAAAGCTCCCACCAGGATATGTAAAGCAGTTCCTCAGGATTTCACAAATTGTTTTTGGGATTGTTGTGGCCTAAAATGCCTGATTCCACAGCAGCTTTTCTAAAAAATTGAGATGCATGTTGCAATTCTTTTTGGGCATTTTTCGCTGTGAAATTGCAAGACCAACCGAAAATTTTAAATGAAAGTTGCATTTTTTTTTTGGTACAATTCATTAAAAGTAAAGGCTAACCTGTTCCGAGGAGAACAATCAGCCTCACCAAAAAGGCTCAGAATTATTCCGCAAAGAAGCATTTAGAAGCTCAAAGTCAGTCAAAACAAAAAAAAAAAAAAAAGATACCAAAAAATTGTAAATAATAAAACAAAACATTGAGTTGGTTCATTGAGATGTACATGTATGAATGTAGGAATGTTACAGAAAAGGGTATGGACAAAATTGCATGGTCATGCAGAATTCATGGGGATTGGATTGGTTGAATTTGCATAAATTGTTGCAATCACAACATCGCATCAGTTGTTTTACATAATCAAAAATACTGCAGCTTATGGGTTTTCAAAATGGAAGGACAGACTGTTTTATCTTTATGTGCCACTGTGTATAAAGTACAATTACACTTGTATATAAAAATGTCACACAAGCAGGTTGGCTTTAAATGATTAATGCATTGCAAAAAGAAAAGTGGTCCCAAAACACTACCCTGTTGAACTCCATTCAGTCGTTTTAATATCAGATGATGGCCCATTTACATCAACAACCTGTCAGGCTTGTTTAATAAAATCCTGTGGTTCTCCTTCTCATCTCTTTCCTCCGCCCACCTCTTTTCTAATATGTTCAGTCAGGTTCATTAAACATGTATCTGAAGACAAAAATGTCCTGAATCCTGACTAAAATTCATACAGGAGTCGTTTTCTATGTCATGTTGTAATATATTCAGTCTTATACATATCTCATCTGGGACTTTCCCTGACTGGGTGGAAAGATTTATGACATGCACATCTCACAGAGCTATAACTTCTGCAGCATCCCTGAGGAATCATGCAGGTAACCCATCTGGTCCAATAGCTTTTGTACGATTTAAAAGGTTAAGTTTTTTCCAAGCCAACAGAAGAAAACATAAAAGTCTTCTTTGATTCCTGTGTTTCCCCGCTGTGCTGTAGTAGAAGGAAAGCACAGAATACAAATATGGAGACAACACAAAGAGGGAATTTTGGAGTAAAGCTATTGCAGCTTTGGAAGAAATACACTTGATATACTGCAACCCTGGAGACTACAAGTTCTACTAAAGTTCAGCTTAAGTTTCCAACATTTTCAACATAAACATAATAAGGAACCATTGCTCATCAATGTATGTAGGTCACATAACGTTGCCACTGAACATGTTATGTTGCAAAATGTTGACTGACAATATCCACTCTTGCAACACAATATTTGAGAAAGCCAAACCATTAATAAAAAAATCTCACGATTAAGTTTATGTGCTTACAGTATAGCATAGCCATGCTAGCATCACTGAGAGGCTGTCATAGACTTGTAATAAAACTGGACACGTCAATGCCACTCTGCCACCCAATTTTTCCCAGTGGCCACTCTCAGTATTGCAACGAAAGATTACCCACGGACCCAAAAAGCATTTTCCCCCATAACCCACCATTATAAAAGACACGTCTGTTAAACTGTTGATAGAACACCTCCAACTGTTAAACTTTCTGTAAAGTCTATGGGCTGAGCGGGAACTGGAAGGGGGATGCAAGGGGGGAAACATCATTCATCCATTCATTAATCATCTGTAACTGTTTGTCCTTGACGGGTTGTGGGGGTGGGGGGTGGGCGGGCTGGAGCCCATCCCAGCTGGCACTGGGCAAGAGGCGGCGTACACCCTGGACAAGTCACCAGTTCATTGCAGGGCATGGGAGAAACATTGGCGCACATATTCAGTGGGCCGTATAACCAGGAAGTAAACCTGTAAGCTTGAAACTTTTTACGGCTTATGCGCTAGGCGAGCAAATCTCAGTCACTGAATTGCTGCCGTCTTTGCATTCGCCGTCTAGTCCCTTATAATATATCTATATGGAGGCTGTGCTTTGAGCTAAATGCTCATGTCAGCATGCTAACATGCTGATTTTGAGGATTTTAGGATTGTTACAAGTTGATTCCACTGATTGATTGGTAAGCTGAGTGTTTTGCCACCTGATTATGTTGACTTGCTCAGATTTTGTTAATTCGGTCCTTTTTCCTTGACTCTTGTGCTTCTACCACGGATATGTAGGCTACATAGTTAAATAGTTTCTTCTTTGTCTGTTTTGGTGATCACTAATTGGCATGCACTTTTTATTTTGAAAGGGGTCCGCCTTCTCTGCGCTGTTTCTGTCTCACTTCCTGCCCACTTGATCTGCAGATTGATGTGGAATTTGTCAAAAATAGACTTGGCGCATATTTGAAGCTGAGCAAAGTGGAGAACTGCATCTGAGATGTGCTGCAGCATGTCTGGTGAACTCACAAGCATTGTGTAGAATGCCAGCGATGCCAGCTCTGGTGGATGGGGCTCAAAAAACTAAATAAATGAAAAAGACATGACTTTTTTGCTTTTGTTTTTGTTGATACAAGTTCTGCATTAAAGTTTACAGGACGTTTTATTTTAATTTGTGGCTCAATCTATGTTGCTTTGTAACAGGTATCTAATGATCCATGCAGTTAGGGGTTAAACGTGAAAAGTCCATCCACAAACAGTTTACGGTTTCAATATTTTCTGTTCCAAACATCACAACAAGCACTTGTGTTAATTCCCTGGCCAGAGAGACACGGTTGTAAATGGCTTTTGATTAGGCTGCTGTTGGTAACAAGCTGAGAGTAATACATTATCATTAGCTGTGTGAGAGGCTGGCAGTCACGACCTCGGTGAAATAACCTTTTCTTCCCTTTAAAAATGCTACGCTCTAATAGCCTATTAAAAATGCATACACAAAAAATGCATGGTGTTTTGCATCCTGCACTTTTGACCCGCTTTGTGGAAGAACAAATTCATTAAAGCCTGAAACAAAACAAAACGGGGTGAACAGCGAGCATTATTGCTTCCCCTCTGCAGATAAAAAGACACAGGTGGACAGGGACACATGGGACACGTCAAATCAAAGGTCCAACATGGTGAGTTCTTACCAACCGATGTTCAGGCCAGAACGCTTATACTAGATTCTTCATGTTGCCATACATGATGCAAAGATTTACTGTAAAAATAAATTGACCCTTCGCTAAGCCCCGCCCTCTTTAGTTACTGTTGCTATGCCTCCCAAACTTTCCATTCTCACACTGCATTTATGCAGTTTACAGTGATAATGGTAGCAGATTTAACATTGAACTTGGGAGTAATTGTTGAAACATGAGGTCTGTGATTCCTTAGATACGTTAACAAAAGCAGCTTCTCATTTCCAGCTCAAGACGGTGGATTCTGACGGCTAAAATAATGACTTACAAGCAGATTTAATAAGTGTGGCTGGTTGATGTAAGCTAATGCTAACTCGACTTGAGTTAGCTGATAAATCTCCATCTGACGTTTTAAAACAAGAGCCCGGTGAAAGTGTATGTAAAGTTGCCTAGCAGCTACATACATGATGGTAATGCAAAAAGAATGAGGCTAAAGCTAGCTTACATTTCAGCAAACATTGGTTGGAAGGTGAAATCAGCAGGTATATCTACATGATAGCATGATAGATGACAGAAATACACTCATTAACGTGTGAAATGGAAGCGCAGGGACTCGATTAGTGCAGTGGACCTTGAGACAGGTCACCCAGCCAGACCAGCAGGACTGCGATTGCGGAAGAGATGTTCATGGGAACATCCTCACTCTATCCTGTCCTCTCTCTCTCTGTGAAGGAAACTTTCAACTTTCAACACGTCAAACTCTGAACACGTCTTTTCACTCTTTGATGCCATTTTCATGAACGAACACCTCATGCACGTGCACTCACATTCACACAGGCGGACCATTTGCACAGTTATCTGAAGTTAGGCGTGTTCTTGAATGAGGCCCAGTGCATGCTGGGAAGTGTGCTAATATGCTGATCATGTATCTATAGAAAGAAGATGTAGATGTTCATAAGCCCTGAAGTGTTCTTGAAAATAAAACAAGGAATGTGAAGTTTAATTAACTTGAAGAAATAAACCTTGTATATTTAAAGTTCATGAGAAAAGATCAATTGATTCCACTAAATACCTGTTTAATTGTTTTAGTGTTGATTTTCAAGATTGAGGTGTGTCACCAGTAGAGCTGCAGCGGTTTATCAATTATTAATCAATTATCAAATTACCACCAAATATTCTGATAATTAATTAATCAGTCTGAGTAATTTTGTAAGGAAAAAAGGTCAAAATCCCCTGATTTCAGCTTCTTAAATGTGAATATTTTTTGGTTTTTACTCCTCACAGGCAGTAAACTAAATAATTTTCAGGTTGTGAGAAAAACAAGACATTTGAGGCACACAGGCTGACAATTTTCACTTTTCACCATTTTGTGACATTTTAAAACAAACAACTATTTATTGATAAATAAATAAAAACGATTGTCTGATTAATTGACTGAAAATAATCTCTGTCATCTGCAGCTCTCGTCACCTGACTTGTCCAAGCATCAGATGCACATTTTTACATATCAAAGGTTCATTCAGTCACAGTTCTAGTCCTGGACAATGTATTGCTGAACCTATGTTAGAGCTGACTTTGTGAATATCACACAGTAAGGCCAGCGTGCATCCAACAGAATGTGTCTTTTCCCCTCGTATAACAGTCACCTGTCCAGAGTTCAGGCTCCCTGGAAGGTCGTAGGGGTGACAGAACTCAACAAAAGGGTGTGAAGAACATACAGTACATGTGCGCACGCTATAGCACAGGAGAATTCATAAAACACAGGGGTGATAGGACGGAAAATGTATCATGCTGTTATGTGAACAAGACAGGAGGTCAGACATCTGGGATACAGAAATGATGGAGCCAAGTTTCCTCTGGATGTCATAAAATCTTGCACATTTGTGCTTCTCTGTGCCTGCAAGGGTTTCGATTTTGTCAGCGCTTTCCCCTCAACAGTTGGAGGAATGATGTTCTTGGCAGGCGCACGCTATCACTGTGCCCATGCTGCTGTCTTCTGCAATAATATCCGCACTTTTTCTTGCATTTAAATGTGTAAAATCATATCCATCCAATTTTCTGTTCCTTCTTATCCTCCTCAGTATTGCAGGGAAGTGCAGCCCAGCATGTGTTAGGTGTTGGCAGGGTAGAACATGGAGGTCAGCAGTGGGTGATACATTCACAAGTTCAGTCACACCTATGGACTCACAGGGGATCCATCCTAATGCCAGAAAGCAGGTTTGATACTGGATACTGGTTCAACAGAAACCTTCATTCTTAACAATGTCATTGTGTTTAAACATCCTTTGTTAACATTTTAAAAATCTTTTCTCTCTACATAATCTGCAGTAGTGTTAATAAAATCTGTTTAAGGCATGGATGGGGTTTGGCAACTAAACTTCTCAAGGTTAAGCAAGGGTTAGATTTCGGAAAGGATCATAGTTACAGTAATTTGCAGGTGAGTCCCACATGAAAGTCAGATGCACTATGATCCCATGTACCACCCTGACCTCTCTATACCCTTACTTTCTGCCACACTACATAGAGGACTAGAAAAACTGGTGTCTAGGTTGTTTGTTACCTTGTGAGGCAGCTGGATTCATGTGATCACAGGATCACGCAAGAATCAATCTTGCCAGGCTTCAAGAGGTGCAGCCAATCAGCATCCTAGGAGGGACTACTGGCAGATACAGACGAGAAGCGTCCATGGACGCGACTCATCTCGAACAAACAATGGCGGCTCCTGAATGTGATAGCATCAGAAATGGAGAGTATTTCTTCATTGAAAGAAGAGCAAAGAATGGCACTGAAGGCTCTTATCGATGGAAAAGATGCTTTTGTTCTTCTTCCGTTAGCCCGTGCTAGACGTGACAGAAAGATGGTTCATCCAATCACCTGCCAAGTGTTTTTTGAAAGCGCCTGCCCTTTTCCAAACACTTTCTAAGGACGACGTGGAAAAAACCAACAGGTGTGCCAGGTTAGGTTGTTTGTGCAAGAGGTGGTGTCCTCTAGTGGAGGAGGTGGAACAGATGGATGGCTCAACCAGGGGAAAAGTCATCTTTAAGTTATTTAAAATTTTGAGGTACACAGTTTGTGTATGCAACTTACATGATGTGACATATGTTAAGTACTTACTTTAATCTAAACCATAATCTTTTCCAAAATCTGACCAAATAGTTTTGGTGGCTAAACCTAACCAAACTGATGTCATGCAAGTTGGGTCACGTAACTACGTAAAGTAACTTGCGTAACATACTTAAAGGTGTAGTTAGCGATGTGGGAGAAAACGAGTAGAGAGGTTGTTGATATTTGAAGTGTAAACGAATACAGACCCACCCCTCCCTTCATACTCCACCCTGGGCTCTACCCCCGAAGTTCATGGACGCGCATTGCCATGGAAACGGCTGTAGAAACTAAAGCAGCAGTAAATGGTAAATGGACTGTATTTATATAGCGCTATTCTAGTCATAGACTAGAAACTAGTCTAGTCATGGTGGCCAGGGACAAAACGTTAAAAAAAGAACACAAAACAAACACAAAATGTCTCCATCCTGCTTGTGTGGTGTAATCCAAGTATCCGTGAGATGCAACATTAAAAATTAACCGCAAAAGACGTGATTGTGAAGAGTGTGTTCTTTTTTAACATTTTATCCGTGGTCACCATTCACTGCCATTGTACTGGATGAGGCTGCTACCCTGTTTTCTGCTGAAACTCCAGGATTGTTTTGTGAACTGAAGATCTGCACCTATCATCACATTGGCATAGTGGTGAGTACATATTGAGTGGGTTATCATGCAAAGTGGAGTATCTTTTTAATCCCCAATATACAACTTGGCGCCCTAGTTATGGTTGCTATGATTGGACAGTTGTTAGCGGAAGGGCTTAGCGAAGAGTCAACTGAATAGACCTACAACCGATCAGAGCAACAAAACATGTGACACAGTGGTTCTTGGTCCATTTTCAAGTTGCACACATGATGGCAGCTGCCTGGTCACAATGTTTCTCATATTACAGCTAAACAATACACTAAAAAATGTCACTGAAAACAGATTAGGTGAAATATAGGCAATGCAGTAACACAATCTTGATTCCTATTTGGTCAACACTGCCTAGTTCGACAGTTTGATCTGAGTTTCGGGAGCCTGAGGCCTGACCTGCTGACTGGACACAACTGGACAGACCTACAACCAATCGGGGCAGTTAAATGTGACATGTGACTTTTCAAATCTGGTGCGTCGCTGGTGAAATTTGCACCAGATGCATCTGCCAGAGCAAATGAAAACATGAGCTTGGCAGATTCGTCTGTCTCAGAGGCTCTCAAATGTGTGTAAAACAAACTAATTCAAGATTCAGTTTTTAGTTTAGTTTTCTTTTGCACAATTAAAAAAGTATAGACAAAAAAAGCCAAAGATGACAAATAATGTACAGTGCAGGGAGAGGCAAAAAAAACAAACCCAGAGGGCTTTTTTGAAGCCTCCACTGAAATAAAATTTCACAAAGTCATTAAGAACTCAAAAATACAGCAAAATACAGAACAAAATAATGCAGAAATAATACAAGTGGCAATGGCAAACTAATAGTAATGAAATATGTTTTATAACAACAACAAGAAACAATGGATAATAATATCCATTTAAAAGAAGAAAATGTAAGTATGTGATGTGTAAGGGAGAGTGTGAGTGTGCGTTAGGTTGTATCGCTACTGTTCAAAAACAGAAGGCCTTAATTCTTGACATCAAAATTGCTTTCACTGAATCAAAGGAAACACATTCTGAACGCATGTCACCAGAAGTCATGAATACCAATATGCGTCTCTGCCTGTCTCATTTCGTGCAGGATACAGTCTTTCCGCTTCTGCGTTATCAAACTGTAATTCAAACATGCCACATTCTCTTTAAGGCAGCAGCACAAGAACGTGCCTTTTCTCAACACCGGGAAAGTAAGCTGTCAAACTAAGTGACACAAATGAACACAAACACAACAGGAAGTTCCTGTGGTGCATAAATGATGGCACGTCTGTGAGGAATACACTGCTACTGATTACAGCAGCACGATAAAGCCCAGGATGCAAACACACAAAGCCACAGCATCCATCCTACACAGCTTCATGCCCCACCAGGAGCATTTAGGTGATCAATAAATACTGATATCGACTGATATGAAACTTCACTATTGTGATTGGTGTTTCAGCTATATTGGTGTTTCAGCTATATTCTTAAGTAAATTAGTCATTTTCTGACAGGAATTCTCGCCAATATAAATTGAATCAATTAATCTTCAGTGAAGTGGGCGGCTCGCGATTGTTAAAGATTGTGCGGAAGAGGAGCCAAGTGACGCATCAAACGTATGAGTCAAATGACGAAATTGTGCTATTATTAGCAGAGCAAACATGTTTGTCATCTACAATATGTTACTTTAGAGGAGGCACCAGCCGATGAAGACACTGACAGCCTCTCTCTTCACGCCTCGTAGCCAGGCTACGTCCTCACAGACATCCAGTTCAGATGTGAAGGCTGCATCAGCTGGAAGACTGAGTTCGGTGTTTACCAGGAGGCCGGTTGCGAATGAGCCCCATCTTTTGCAACTTTTTGTAAATTGTCCATCATTGCAGGGTCACCACAGATGGCAAGAAACTCATCAGCTCTGGGTGTAAGAACAGATAAGACCAGAGTAGAACTCTCTGGCCGGGCACAGTGAAGTGTGGCAGTCTCATCCTGATGCCAGATGAATTGTGGAAAACAACCTTTTGTGTTCAGCAGCCATTCTTTTCTCGGGCACAGCACGGACAGAAATTTCAAAGTGGGTTAAAGTTTTGGACTTAGAGTTGCAAGAGAAGAGTTCAGTGTAGTCTGTGTACCTCATATCAGTTGTTCATGAGGCCTATACAGAGATGCAGGAAGACTTGATGACATATATGAGGGAATTGTAAAGCACTAATGCAAAGTTTGATGTCTGCAAGGATGCAAGGTGGCTGATAAGCAATAGCACCATGTTCTGTCTGTTTCATTATTGTAGAACTACAGTGTTTTTCTAGGCTATTGTTGAAATTCTATTGTGCATTCTGAGAACAGCGGCATGCTCTGGACATGTGACTATTTCCCCAGATAGTAAACACTCAGGATCACTTGTTGGATCCTGGAAAAAAGCTTGAGGTTGAATCCGATTGACTGGTAATATGCAGTCACATGAGCAATGGTCCCATCCAAGCAAACACAAAGAAAGACAAAGTGGTATCATTGAGGCCATCTATATGGTGCACGCTGGACAATGAGGTTTAGTCTAACAGTGCAAAACCTTGCAGACCACTAGAGGCTGATCTCCCGAGGTCCAGATGTTTGTACTCAGACAGTGCAGCCAGCAGAGAGACTGTGAAACTGTGAATTTATTTGCAGAGTCACAGTTATAATGAGGTGTTTAGGCTGGAAAACACAACTAAAGCATCTAGCAATGGCAAATGTTAGGTTTCCCAGCATGAGGAGGAACAGTCAGTAGGATTACGAGCAATGTGGTCTCATAGAATGCAGAACTGAACAATCTTCTTTTTTTTTTTTACCAATATCTCATAGGAGTAAAGATAATTTTTAAGTAGTTTGGGTGAATTATCTGCGTGGTCTGAGGGTTTTAAACCCATTAACATGAAAACCATCTCTTACCTTTTCAGCTAAGGTGAGAATACTTGGATTGCTTTCAGGCTTTTTGGTACATTTTTTAGTTTTTTTCCCCCAGTCCTTTACAATCTCTCAAACTGGATAGATGATTCAGTAAAAATACTGGATATTATAATCCATTCTATTAATCAAACCTCAAATTTGAGGTAATTTTAATTGAAAATTTTACAGCATGAACAGGAGGAAGCTGAGTATACAGCCTTGTCATTATCTACTCACCCTCATGCTGATTGAAGGTCAGGTTTAGTTTTTTAGTCCACAAAACACTGCTGGAGTTTCACAGAAAAACAGTGTTGCAGAATCTCCCAAACAGTGGAAGTGAATGGTGACCAGTTTTCGAATGTAAAAAAAAAAAACAGAATAAAAACATAAAATGCCTCCATACTGTTTGTCTGAAGTAATCCAAGTCTCTTAAAGCCCCAACATGCCAAGTTGAGTTAAAAAATGTTATTTACACCATGTTTTTAGCCTGAATCTTCACTGTAGATCCTTAACTTGGAGCCACATTCATGTGCACACTGTCTGAACTGGGTGTGTGTAGTGTGACGGTGTGCAAACGGCATGTTGGGGCTTTAGGAGACTTGGATTACACCAGATGAGCATTGGAGCATCACCATTCACTTCCATTGTTTCCATTGTTTTTAACCTTTTATTGTTTAACCCGAATATACCTGACCCTCAATCAGCATGAGGTTGAGTAGATAATGACTGAATTTTCATTTTTGGGTGAACTGTCCCTTTAAGCACTAAAGCAGAGGTGAGCCAGTCCAATCTGTCTGGCATCAGGGTTTGTTGTTTGTGAGGAAGTCCATTATCCAGTAGCACAGTGTGGTACTCACACCCTAAGTATTAAATTTGTCTGCAAGCTTCATGGGTGAGATAATTCTGAATGCTGAGCTGAAATCATCAAACAGCGTTCTGATGTAGGTGTTGACAGACTGAGATGTTGTTCTGAGATGTTGGAAAGCACTTTGTGATCTAGTATCTGTGAAAGGTGCTATATAAATAAACTTCACTTACTTACTTCTTTATGTGCTGGAGAACCAGTCTCTCAAAGCTCTTCCACATATCATGTACATGCTATGTTGAACCTTGAGAGCTGACACTATATGATACAACATTTTCCCATAACAGAACAAAAATCTTTGAAAATATAATCAATGACAAATCTGCAAAGGTCTTTTCCAGAGTGTGTGATTGCTCCATGCTTTTTCCACGTGCGAATGAGTGTTGTCAGCCTGTGCTGTGACCTGATTGGTCCATGAGGGTGAACCAACCTATCTAAAATGGTCTCTCCATTTGTCTTGTGAAATAACACGATGAAAGTCTGTGTATCAAAATGTTGTTGATTAAATATCTCTGACTGCAAGTGAAGAAGACTGTGTGGGGTCTTTTGTTCAGTACAGGAAGTTCCTCTCACTGATGAAGGCCATGGGATATGGCTAAAACCCCTGAAAATGAGTTTGATCCATTCCCCACACATGTGCTCTTGTGTTTCAGGTTTTTGAGAGACTTCAGAAAAGACACCACTGTCCAGACTCATGAAACGCTGAGTATCGCTCTTCTCAGAGCTTCTCAGAGTACATTTTCAACACATAGAGAATTGGAAAGCTTGACAGCTCTAGCTATGGTTGCTAAGCTATGATTGGACAGTTGCTGTTTGGAGGTGGGGCTTAGTGAAAGGTCAGTTGCCCATCAATAGCTGTTACTTTGGCAGACCAGTTGCATATCAGACAATAGAATAAATATTTAGCCCATTTAAATATATTCTCTAAATAAATTAGATTCCTTCATTTTAATGAAATTCTTGAAAACAAAAACAAAACTGAAATATGAAAATGGCTGAAATATAAACACTTTTGTGTAACAGTGGAAGGATGCCTACATTTAGGCATATTCAGCCTATTAATGCATTCACCTCATAAATAACAGTACATCGATCTCCCCAACATGAAATACATAAGCTGCTTTTAACTCTTTCCTCACCATTGACGACATATCTTGTCAATTGGTGTTTTCTGGCCTTAAATTACTTGGTTTCAGATCAAAACCAACTTTTGTGGTATCTCTATCCCATCCCTAGATGTGCTCCGTCACACGTGTCGCAACTCAAACGTAGGATTTATGTGATCAGCCACAAGTTTTTTATGGGTGAAACTAACTGTGGTTAATTCAAATCAGCATTAAGCGAGAACGCATCCAGCTGCAGTGTGCGTCTCAGGGAGAGGCGCCGATGTTTCAGCTCGGTTGGCAGTTAGCGGCTGATAAGAGGAACCCTCCTGTGGCCGGAAAATCTGCCTTTTGTATTTGGCTTCACGGAGCCAATAGGCTTCAGCTTATCACAAATTATGTGCTTGTTATGTGAAAAAAATAACAGCAACGGAGATGAGCTTTGGGTTCTCTCGCAGAGACAGTTTAGCTTTTTTCCTCATTCTACCAAATTAAATCTTGCTGCCGGCCATGAACACAGATGAGACGTGTTCTCCACAAAAGGTGCTGATACAAAGACCGCGTTCCGTTTAAAAGTCTCTGCCAAAACAGCAGCTTCTTTCACAGGAATATTCATTTTTACATTTCTGTTATTTGTGTTCAGTCTAATTGGTTAATGGATGCACTGAACTGTAGTATTTTAGATATTTTTTACTGGACTGTCTGCACGGTTTGAGGGCTTTAGACAAAACAGTGTGAAAGCCACCCTCTGTTTTTAATTTTTTTTAAAAATACTGGATAACTGTGCTGTTAATAATACCACAGATTAATGATCAGAGTTGGGAGGGTTACTTTAAAAATGTATACCAGGAGCAAACAACACGTTTCGCCCGTGTCTTCCTCAGGTTTGCTCAACAGAATCACATGAGCACCTGCAGGTGTGATAAATATACACGGGTCACATGACTGATCATCGCTGTCATTTCATTTTTCTTTTTCAACATTTTTTCTTCAACATTTTTCAAAAAAATACTTTTTCAATTCACCCGCAAGCAGTTAAGGAAATTTACAGTTAAGGAAAATGCGCAAACCTAAAAGGAAGTCAAGTCCACTTACAGACAGGTGGCACATTTTGAAACATGAAACTTTGTTGGGTTTTCCTCTAATTTGTGGTTGATAACACAACACAGTAACATCTGATTTAATGCGATGGAAGTGGTGGAATCATCACTTTGTGTATAAATATGTCATATACCACAGCTTTAAGGTGCTGGAAAAAAGCTTTCAAGCTTGAAAATCCTTGAAAGTGCTTGAATTTGGCTTTGAAGAAGGTCTATGAACCCTGAGATTTTGATTGTAGTTGACGTGGGCAAATCTGATTTTGAGGACCTCAGAGCAGAAAAAGTCTTGGGGACCCCCTACACTCCTAATAGACCGATTGTAGCAAGCGTTTAAGCCAATTTGTGGACCATTTCATTAAAGACATTGTAAAGACATTACCATCATATTATCAAGTCCTTTTTGGTATCTTTTGATGTGGAGAGTTTGCACCAATATTCCACATGATGGTGAATCAGAAGCTATGAATTTTTTTCTTTAACCCAGGAAAGATATACACTCCCTGGGGAACTCCTTATGTCACTTTTTGCTCCTAACTATGCAAATTTATTCATGAGTTCATGGGAAGACAGATAATATTTGACAACAACCCCTTTGCTGAGAACATCTTGTTTTTCAGAAGATGACATCCTCATGGGGTTTACAGGCTCTGAGAATGAACTTAAGGCATTTTAGTGACTATATAAA
The DNA here is from genome assembly GCA_027495735.1 of Lutjanus campechanus. NCBI lineage: Eukaryota > Metazoa > Chordata > Actinopteri > Lutjaniformes > Lutjanidae > Lutjanus > Lutjanus campechanus. Next base: position 39,869 of record JAJHUR010136776.1, read on the forward strand.
TAGTATTTATCCCAACTTGTGTTTTACTGTCAAACACAGTCAAGAAAAAAATCACTGTTTGGACCTTTTGATCACTGTTGAGGAATAACATCTATTTATTGCAAAGAAAATGGCAAAAAAACACCATTTTGCACTCTACTAGTTTCCATCCTGACCACGTGATCAGCAACTTCTGGTTTGTGTTTTTAGCCACACACCACCCTGTTCATCTCTGGCATCACCTACAGTCTGCTCATATTTTTCAGTAGTAACAGTAGCCTTACCTGTAAATCTTTCTTTAAATTAGATGTTGATTTCTTGGATGATGACAGATGCAGAACTGTCACTGTACTGTGATTGTTGTTTCTTTTTTCTGGTTTAAAGACAAAATAACAACAAAATTTCCACCCGGTGAAGCATTTTTTCCACTTGAGTCCGTATCCAACGGGCAACTGTAGATTATCTGCTTTCACTGAGACCAGAGTGGTGGTGTAATGTGTGTGCACTGTGCCACCTTCAGTGAGGAAAAATAAGGCACACCTTGTCAGAAACCCCTGGCACGGGGACACAAATCAAGCAGGGGGTCTTGGCGTCCTCCCCGGTGAGAGTCGGAGTGTCAGACATTTCGTATCCTGCATTCTGGTGAATCTTTATGCACAGATTTGTGCTTTTCATGCATCAGTTTCCTCCTCTCTGCTACTCATGAACATGAATGTAAAGGAAAATAAAGGGTCAATAAGAGCTGCACCGGTAGTAAGGATTTAAAATCAGATAATCAACACTGGGGGAAATGTTTGGTCTGTCAAAATAACGCCACTCTGGGACTCTGCCCTTGTTCTTCCTCCAGTTTGGACAGTCCATGATAGGCAAGCTGCACACTCTGCCTTGTGCTCATTTCCACTGACAGGACAGATCTATTCTTGGCTCATGGTCAGTCTGACTTTTAGATCTGTATTTGGACAGTTTGTCTCTTTTTACAGGTGGACTTGCTGCTCGGACACATTAAAAATGATGCTGAGTGAGACAATTTGCCATTAGGGGGATCAAGAAGCCTCGCTCACTGCAGACCCTTTTTGTTTTTGTTCTGATTATTCTCTCCTTCTTTCTTTCTTCCTTCTTATTTTTATGTGGATTATTAGTAGGATTGCGATTTAAAATGAAGAACAATATCCCACCATGCACAGTGCACACACACACAGCTGCCAATTCATTATCATATCCTCTGGTGAAAAAAATGCTTCACTGGGTGGAAATATTTGTGTTTCAATCAATCAATCAATCAATCAATCAATCAATCAATCAATCAATCAATCAATCAATCAATCAATCAATCAATCAATCAATCAATCACATTCTTAGAGTAAACCTCCCAGCACCTGCAGATACGACTGCAGACAGAAAATAGTTCCTGCATGAAACTGGAGAAAGAGACACTGATGTTAAACTTATTTTTCAAGTCATTTAGTTCCATTATATTTGAGAGGAGACAGATATTTTTAAAACTCTGCAACTCACACCAGAATTATCAAGATAGATACAAGTACAAAAAGCCTCTTGGAGCCACAGTCTAAACCCAACCAATTCCTTCACCAGAATTAATCAGACTTGCTTCAGAATTGGTGTGTGCCATCTAGTTTGTGATCAGAATTTATTAAAAGATTTAGCTATCGTTGAAGGTCGTGGCTATGGTGTGGTGTTGAGTTTTGGTGCCTCACCATGAAACAGGAAGTTCCTGTAATTTCAGTATAAATGATCCAGCTCTAAAACTTCACGTGTTCGATAAGAGTCCCTTCCTGATCACATCTATATGCCGATCAGGAGCTGCACTCATTGCACCACCTACTGACAACAGGAAGTAACATCTAACATATAAAAACATAACATATATTTAGTGGCTGTTCTGTAGCGCCACCTAGTGGAAACAGGAAGTGACACTGAACTCCTTCCTGTGGTGTCCAAAGCTCGTGAAAAATTCACAGCCTTGTTGACGGGTCAGAGTCTGGTGGCGGGGTTGCGGCTGCTGCACGTCCTGATATACGCGGGTGTGGGGGGGTATGTTCGATACTGCTTGCAGCTTTATTTCTTTTCTTTCTTCCTTGCAAAATTCAACATTTTGGTAAACACGTCAGTTGTGGTGAAAAATTTTGCGTGGCTCAGCAGCCAGTGGGTGGGGTCAGAGAGGGTGTCAGGCGTCAGAGCTTTGAGAGCCTGGTCCATTTTTTTCTAAATTTATCTGTAATCTGATTACATCTTTTTTTCTTTAACTGTAACGGAATGCAGTTATCGTTTTGAATCCTAATTACGCAATTCCGTTTCATGTATTCCATTAGTGCTTGATTCCACTGGGCACGGCTGCATCGCATTCCGGTTGTGCCACGGGCCACCAGAGCTGATCGCGGTGCTGCGGCGCATCCTCAAAGCAGCTCCCTGCAGACGATGCACACTGGGTTTATTTTTGATGAACACAGCATCAATCTGCATAGAGCGGCAGGAAGTCAGACTCAGTTTTCAAAATAAGAGACTCCATGCAGACTCCTGATCATTAAAAGAGCAAAAAACAAAAAAAACAGCAAACCAGCCAAATTGCCAAATCGATTAAACCTGAACAATTTAGCAAAATCTGGCTGGCACTTCTAAAACACTGCTGGTTGGGTGTGAAGCCATGTGGAGGACAGATAAATAATAGCTAAATTTTGGCCTGTTATCAAGTTACTTGTGGAATTAACAATTCTGTCCTGCAGCAGGGTTTGTCATGTTAACTTGTGAAAGCTGGACAAAAATGAGCAGCCGTTCCCTGAATGACCTGCTTTGTTAATGATAATTGGCCAACTTCACCGCCAGAAGTCAGAGTCACTCTTCGGCCAAATCATTGTTGACATTCAGTTGTCAACTTGTAAATGTGGTGAAAGAGCCCGACCAATGTTAAAGAGAGAAGGCTTATTTGATCCAATGCAAATCTATTAAAATATGCTCCGATATATTTCTCTTAGTAAGTATTTACAAAGATCAACACAGACCCCAAAAAAGTGTTTCTACCCCTCAATCACCAGGAGATGGAAGTTCCAGACAGAGAGGTACTTTTGCAATTTAAAATTGACACCGTGCTCTGGACAGAAGCAGTGACATGACATGCAGCAGGATGCTTGTGGAGGACAAAGCGAGATGGTTAGCGTCACTTATCTGTTCCCTCTTTTCTTGTGGTTGTTACATGTGCTACACACATACGTCACATGTGAGCTGCTGTTGTCTTTGTCATCCAAAGCCAGAGACAGAAAACAAACACACACACACAGCCTCCGGCATGAATACATTATACATCATGGTCTTAACGTGCCGTAAACACTGCAATGCAATTATTTTCAGAGTGGTTCTGGAAGCATTGAACCATGCTAATGGTGTGGTGTACCACTGCTGCATTACTCTCTCAGCTCAGCCTTGAACACATCGTGTACAGTACAACGAGAGAGAACACGCCGTGACTGCAGCCACAGCAGATGCTGCCTGATTTGCAACCCTGACGCATCACCTTCCATTTTCAGGTCTAATTAAGCAGGTTTAATGTTTCCATTCAGTCTTCGGTAGTCAGAGATCAAGTAACAAGCGTGTTCGGATCATAAGAAGTGGAGGGGAAGCTGGAGGGGGATAACCATGAGCAGCAGGTGTGGCAGGAAACCAGTGGTGTGAGGTGGTTATGATGGACCACAGCGTGCGTCTGTGTGCTCATCATGTCGGTTTTGTGCAAGTTCACACTTAAAACGAGCCGGCTCAAAGTTCAGTCAGAACTTCCTCCTACCAGGGACACTGGAGTCCACATAATGACAATAACAATATCAATTGCATTATTAATTAGAGCGCATATATATGTTTCTTGTATCAAAAGATGGCTTGTGTATTTCAAGTAGCCTGTGAGTTATGAAGCAAAATTTTTAAAAAATATGTTACAAATTCCCACGGTCTCCCCTACAATTGCCCCCTGGTCTCCACTATCTTAAATTATTAACAGACTCAGATAATGCTGTGTACAAATCAGAGATAAAAGAAGTCAGTGCAGTGGTGTGAGGAGCACAGTCTGATTCTAAACGTTAAGAAAACCAAAGAAATGGTTTTTGATGCTCGGTCCATTGGTGATCACAGTCCAGTCCAGAGGAGAGAGCTGAGCAGGTAACAGTATATAAGTACTTAGGTATTCATTTTGACTGTCAGTTGTTGAGTACGTCTTTTCAAGAATTAGTCAGCACCTTGATTTTGTGTGAAGGCTCAGGGTCCATGGAGTTGATAAAAATATTATGTTGTTGTTTTATAGAGCAGCTATTGAATCCATTATTTGTTATGGTTTACGACATGATCTGGTAAGCTGACCGTCAAACTCAGATCACAACTCCAAAACCTGATCAGATATATATATACATATATATATATATATATATATATATATATTAGGGGTGGGACTTTAACGCGTTAATTATGATTAATTAA